>WAAB01010570.1:0-12831 GCA_013389865.1 Piaya cayana | reverse complement strand
TGTGACGGTTGGAGGATGCCTGGAGTACAGCAATCATGAGATGGTAGAATTCTTAGTTCTAGAAGTAAACAGGGGTGGCAGCAGAATGGCCACCTTGGACTTCTGGAAGGCAGATTTTGGACTGTTCAGAAGGCTGCTCGATCAAGTTCCTTGGGAAACAGTCCTTAAGGGCAATGGAGCCCACAAGGGCTGGATGATCTTCAAGAAGGAAATCCTGGTGGCACAAAAGCCATCCCTGTGTGCTGAAAAATTCACTGGTGGGGAAGAAAACCAGCTTGGCTGAGCAGGGAGATCTGGGTGGATCTCAGAAAAAAGAGGAAAGTATATGAGCTCTGGAAGAAGGGGCAGGCATATCGGGAGGACTACAAGGATATATCAACAACAAAAGGAGGGCCAAGGAGAATCTCCATCCTCTACTGGACGCAGGGGGAACAATAGTGACAAAGGACAAGGATATGGCTGAGGTACTTCATGCCTTCTTTGCCTCAGTCTTTACTAGTAAGATTAGATGTTCTCTAGGTACTCAGCCTTCTGATCCAGAAGAAAGGGAGGAAGAGGAGAACAAAGCTCCCATGATCCAAGAGGAAATGGTTAGGGACCAGCTCGGCCAATTAGACATTCACAAGTCTATGGGGCTGGATGGGATCCACCCAAGGGTATTAAGGGAGCTGGCGGAGGTGCTCATCAAACCCCTCTCCATCCTCTACCAGCAGTCCTGGCTGACTGGGGAAGTCCCACATGACTAGAGGCTAGGAGATGTTACACCCATTTACATGAAGGGATGGAAAGAGGATCCAGGGAACTCCGGGCCTGTCAGTCTGACCTCAGTGCCAGGGAAGGTCATGGAGCAGGTCATCTTGAGTGTTATCACACAGCACACACAGGACAACCAGGTGATCAGGCCTACTCAGCATAGGTTTTTGAAAGGCAGGTCCTGCCAAACTAACCTGATTGCCTTCTATGACAAGGTGACCTGCTTGATGAAAGGCTGTGGATGTAGTGGACCTGGACTTTAGTAAAGCCTTTGACACCGTTACAGAATTCTGTTTGAGAAATGGGCTGCCACTGTCCTGGACAGGAGCACCCTCTGCTGGGTAAAAAAATGGCCCAAAGAGTGATGGTGAATGGAGTTAAATCCAGGTGGAGGCCAGTCACAAGTGGTGTTCCCCAGAGCTCAGTGCTGGGTCCAGTCCTGATCAATATCTTGATCAATGACCCGGATGAGGGGATCAAGTGCACCCTTAGCAAGTTTACGGATGACACTAAACTGGGAGGAAGTGTTGATATGTTGGAGGGTAGGGAGACTCTACAGAGGGATCTGAACAGGATGGATCGATGAGCTGAGGCTAAAGTTCAACAAGGCCAAGTGCCAAGTCCTGCACTTGGGACACAACAACCCCATGCAGCATTACAGGCTTGGGGAAGAGTGGCTGAAAAACTGCCTAGCAGAGAAGGACCTGGGGGTGTTGGTCAACAGCTGACTGAACTTGAGCCAGCAGTGCGATCAGGTAGCCAATAAAGCCAATAGCATCTTGGCTTATATCAGAAACAGTGTGGCCAGCAGGACCAGGGAAGTGATTCTGCTCCTGTACTCAGCACTGGTGAGACCACACCTTGAATCCTGTGTTCACTTCTGGGCCCCTCACTACAAGAAAGACATTGAGGTCCTGGAGTGAGTCCAGAGAAGGGCAACCAAAGCTGGTGAAGGGGCTGGAGAATAAGTATTATGAGAAGTGGCTGAGGGCACTGGGGTTGTTTAGCCTGGAGAAGAGGAGGCTGAGTGGAGACCTCATCACTGTCTACAACTGCCTTAAAGCAGGTTGCAGATAGGTGAGTGTTGGTCTCTTCTCCCATGTGACAGGCGATAGAGCAAGAGGAAATGGCCTCAAGCTGCACCAGGGGAGGTTCACATTGGACATTAGGAAAAATTTCTTCACCAAAAGAGTTCTCAAGCATTGGAACAGGCTGTCCAGGGAAGCGGTGGACTCCCCATCCCTGGAGGTATTTAAAAGATGGGTAGATGAAGTGCTCAGGGGTATGGTTTAGTAGTGGTCAGGTACGGTTGGACTTCATGATCTCATAGGTCTTTTCCAACCTAGTAATTCTATGATTTAAAAGTTCCGTGTACAATTCTACTCAAAGTAATTTATGTAAAGCAACAAAATGTGCCAACACAAAGTTCCCATGCCTCAATTACAAAAGCAGCAAAGATGCTTTCATGCAGATCTAGAATAATATCTCAAGGGATACTTGCTATGAACAGCATCAGATAGCACTATATGTTCTCATTCTAATTAGACTGAGTAAATGCTAGAATCACACTACTTGACATGTGATATTAAGTTACAGTATATGTAATAAATATGCTTATGTCAGGCTTTTTCAGAAATACAGTAAGCAACTTCACAGAAATGAACGACACATTTAGGAGTTACTGGCTATATTTCTAACAGATATATTCCCATAGGAACAATAGAGGAAGCTTCCTCCTGCTGTCACACCAAACCAAACAGTTATAACTAGAATAAACCCAGAGTGTAACAACTTATAGACATAGTACAAACTTACTGGCAGTGGCAAAAGCGGTACCAAAAAAGTAAAAATCACATTTGTCCAAGGTAACAGCTTTTCAGGAAATCTGTCCCAAGACCACTAAAAATTCCTCTACTCAACACCATCCATGGCTGAAACCTCAGCAGCTAATGTGAAAAGAGCTGCTGCCTAGCATAGGGGCAACTCACCACCAGTGAATAATTGGTGATCGTTTGTCCCAATATAAGGCAGCAACTCTTGCACCTGATCCATAGCAATTGCAGGAACTCGGGAAGAACTGAAACCTGGCAGAGGATACAGGTAGAAGGGAAGTATAAGATTAGAATCCTTATTTGGTAAGACGGTTATTGAGAGATCATGTTCTATAAAAATCACTCCTTTCCCCAAAGGAAACAAATCTGAGTCTGCCCATGGCTATGTTATTATGGTAAAGAAACTTCACAACTAATGTTCAGCATCTACTGAAAGCCAGAACAAAAGAGAAAGTGTGTTTCAGTCTTGCTTTAAGTGTTTAAAGGCCAAAAATACACTGCAGTTTCTGAGATGCTTCTCAGCTAAAATGAGGTGGAGAATCTACTTGAAGTGTGGGAATATAAGAGTATTTTTTAAGTAGCAGGAGACAAACCATGAGTTCTCCATAAATAAATTTAAAATTAGTAGAAGAGATATAAGCAAATCAACAAATTCCACCATTTCATTAAATCAAAATTAAAAGCAGTAGAGATGTCTCTTGAGGTGAGTACCCATTTTCTCCGTATATTCACATTCACAAACAATGTTTTCTAACAAGACTTGATTTAGTTACCAAATAAGAAATACATAAAAAGTTAATCCTTTTAGTAATTGCAACAGAAAACATTTACATGCACACAAACACAAAAAGCTCTCTCTCTCTCTCTCTCGGCATCTTTAAAAAAAAGTCTTTGAATAGGGAGAAAACTTGTGCTCTCTCTGCTGGTTAAAGACCCAAACCATATATAAATTCAATTGCCTTTACGCGCGTATGTCCAAAATTGACCATTTTCACCTATGAACTTCCAAAACCAGGATCTGTACCATTTTCCTCTCTGCGAGATTTTTCTTGGGAGTATCTACTAAATTAGCATTATACTATATAAGATTTTTTTTCTCAGAAGTTACACACAGCACAGAGAAAGCTTCTGAAAAATACTTATGCTAACCTATCAGTATTTTCTTTATAAACCACATCTTATCTTCAAGATGTAAATGTGGGTTTTACATCCTTTTTTGATATTTCTGAAGCCCTAGACCTTCAAACCATTAAAAATAGGGGAGGAAAAGAAAAGATGAGGGGAAAAAAAGGAAAATAAAAAGAAGACGAAAAAAAAAAAGAAAAAACCCAAAGAGGATAGATTCAATGAAATCAGTTAAGACAACCAGTATATCTATTGAAGTGAAGAGCAAACATTTCAGAGGCACATCTGATTCTTTGCTAGAGACTCTAAAACTTGTAATGCCTACATAATAATGAATATCCAGTTGAACACACATTGGAGACAATATAGTAGTATATATTACCCAATCATTACACTATCTTTAAAAGAATAGATGTGATTTTAATCTAACACCTCCTTCACATTAGGTTCAAACTGGGATATGAATGGCATTAAAGAGTTTTCCTATATTTTCTTAAATATTTCTTGGCAACATAGATTGTCAATGAATAACTAAAATTTATTACAATTTTTTACTTATGGTACTGCTGGGAATCTAGAAACTATAAACAATGTTAACTGTACTTCAGTCTCATGGTTCAAAATAAGAGTAACTTAAGAAGAATTTTGAAACATAAGAACCTAATTTTCCATCTATTAAGATCCCAAATAAAGATTATTGGATATTAAAAATATGTGTATGAGAGGATATAGATCATTGTTGGGGGGGAATGGAGATGAATGTCTTAGAACCACCTACACTGAGTAAACAGAATTGAACTGTATGACAATGACAGGAAAGTTTATATATATACACACATATAGGGCCTATATGCATATATATTTTTTAATGTAATATATATAGTGTATACACACACACACAATCCTTTTACCTTTATCTTGCACTTCTTTTGAAAATCGCTCCCTTTCAATAGCTGATTCACGTTCTATCCGCTCAATTTCAGCCAATGCATCCAATTCTACTTCATCATATGACGTTATAGTTCCTTGTTGCGAAACCTGTTGTTGTGTCTGTACCATAGGAGTTTGAGGTTGTTTTGCAGCAACTGAAGTGTTCTGTTGTAAAACAGGCACTTGTTGTGCCTGAAGGAAAGCTGTCTGTTCATGCTGCGGCAAACACTGAGCAGCATTTAGTGGACGGTTAACATCCTGTGGAGGAATGGGTGTTTTAGAAGTCTGTCCTGGGTACTGCACATTAAAAGGAATATCACCCTCTGACACACTGCTGTTTTCCAAACCAGAAAGCATATCATCTTGCTGGTCCATATCTGAAGATCTTACACGAGACAGTCTTAATGTAAGCTTAGTGGAGTCCTTGGAAGGAGAACTAATGATATCATACATTGCAGCTTTTTCAGTCTGGTCTTTTTCATCCTTGCCTAATTTCATTTTCTTTTGTTTCTTTTGCTTTCTTTCTGGAGAATCTAACAGTATGTCTGGGGGAACATCTCTAGGTGATGAGTAAGGTGGAGGCTGAGACTGTTGGATTAAAGGTTGTCTTGATCCTAGAATGATAATTCAGAAAAACTGAACAGTTATGTAGTTCCATGTTTATATAAAAGCACACTAAATATAACCTACATCATTTTAATATATATTTGTACATATATATGTGTTCACAAAAGGTCTAAATAAGAGTGGTAGGAAGCACATCATTCCTAGATCAAGATGTAATCCAGATAGTTGCGGCGTAGTTCCCAGGAATTTCAACTGTCCACTGCAGGTAGAGAAGGGATCATTTCACAGAAGATGGAACAAGAAACCCAATACCAAAAAAGAATACATAAAAATAGTACCTACAGGTTCAGAATATCAACTATTAGAAAACAGTCAATGAAAGCAATCTGACTACAGATAAAGGAAATAGTAAAAAGATTCTTAATAAGGTCCAGTGATGAAGACATAATGATCAATGTATATGCATTAGCCATTTCAGCTATATATTTTTTAATTAATTACAGATGCGTATATCAAAAAAACCCAAACCCAAAACATCACAACCTCCTAAACTTCAATTTTGACAGTTCATTTTCAACTGGGTTTTGTTTAGTTTTTTTTTTCCTAAAAAAAAAATTAGGTAAACTCATGCCAAACTCCCTCACTCGTTACTATCTAGAAAACACTATTTGTCTTAGACCATTTTTTTATCAGTCCCTGCCTTATCATCTCTCTTTCTTTTTTTAAAAAAAGTATGATTTTTTACTTCTACATCCACCCATTTTAGACTTTGAGTATATTTAGAGAATTTTTTAAAAGAGGACTTCTTTATTAAACGCATGCTCAATTTAGTCACATCAATTTTTTGTTCCTCAAATTAAAACAGTTCCCCATAACTGTTAGCCCAGAAAGAGCTTTGAAAAAACAGATAAGTTTTTCAATTTGTCCCACTTACAATTTTGACCTATAATTTTTAGCTTAAAAAGGAATGTGAGTGTGGAAAAAAAATTAAAGCCCATTGACTGGACCAATAGAGTCAGCCTCCTCTTGTTGAACAAAGCAAACATTAATCTGATCCTATTCATCCACTGGGGAATACTGATCTTCAAAAAGCAGTGACTGAGATTATTATTAGTCAATCTGGTTTAGGTAATCATAGGTCAATACTTCTAACAGCACTCAAAACCTAATTGGAATACAAGTCCCCATGTGCTTCATTCAAGATATATCACTAAAAAAGAAAGCAACTTTATTTTAATGCTTAAATTTCTATCAGATATTTTAGGAAATATTAAGAATCATTAAGCAATGTACTGACCTGTACATAAAAAAATAGATACCTCTAGCAAAGCTTCAATTCAATTGAAAGGTATGCCTTTACTGATGACTACTTTGCACAAGCTACTTATTTTCTCTCCCTAGTTCATTCTGTGATAAGTCCTATAACCTCTGTATGTAGAACGAGATATAAAATGGGTTTATCTTACTCTTTCTTGGCCATCAGCATATTCTGCCAATAAAATCTACAATGCTGGAAAGCCTTATTTTGACATCCAGATTCTCAAGATCTTTTCACTACTCCATGTCCCCTCCTCTAATAAGAGACCACACTCAATCGCTAGTACTGAAGTCCTGGCTACTACCCTATGAAAATCTCTCACTTGTCTTCCACCAGAGATTCCTATTCTTCTGATACCCTCTCCACACACTTCTAATTATTTTCTCTCTAGACAATAATTTTGTTTCAGTGTAATGTAGAGCAGAAATCATTAGCTACTAATTTTTTTTAAGGCAATGACTACCACTCACTGGAAATAGAAGTTGATTTGTATTTCTACAAATATTCCATATAAAGAGATCTTACTGGCATCTTACTATTGAATTAAATCTTAAATGAATATTTCTGAAGTTGCAGCAATGAAACATTTATCATTTTTCACAACTGCACTTCAAATAGAGACAGATTTGATTCTCCATTGTCCTAAACTTTTAAGTAAATTTCACAAGATTCTTCTGATTTGCATTCATTGGGTATTTCTCATAATGAAAAATAACACTGCAGCAATACATAAGGCAGATTTTTTTTATCTTTGGGTTTACGTGAGGAAGTCAGAGGTATTTCAGTGCATTCCACTGAACATACTTAAAATCCAGTAAATTAAAACAAAAAAAAAAACTAAAGCAAAGTTTTCCCTCTCCTAGGCAGCACTACAAATAGCTATTTGAAAATATCTTCCTCCTGAAGGAAACTCCTGAAAGGTGTTGATAGTAAGGCCTATAAGAAGCATTTTAAGAGTACATGTTCTGGCGATAACTTCACGTATTTCCAAGATGTCGAATGATGGCTAAGCCTATGGCAACAAAGGGACTTAAAAGCTACAATACCTATGTACTGAGATGAAAAGAAATTCAAATTGTCCAAAGGGATCTGAACAGGCTGGACCACTGGGCAGATTCCAATGGCATGAGGTTTAACAAGGCCAAATGCTGGGTCCTGCACTTGGGGCACAACAACCCTATGCAGAGCTACAGACTAGGAGAAGTCTGGCTAGAAAGCTGCTTTGAGGAGAGGGACCTGGGGGTGTTGGTTGACAGCTGACTGAACATGAGCCAGCAGTGTGCCCAGGTGGCCAAGAAGGCCAATGGCATCTTGGCTTGTATCAGAAATGGCGTGACCAGCAGGTCCAGGGAGGTTATTCTCCCTCTGTACTTGGCACTGGTGAGACCACTCCTTGAATACTTCTGGGCCCCTCACCACAGGATGGATGTTGAGACTCTGGAGTGTGTCCAGAGAAGATTGACGAAGCTGGTGAAGGGGCTAGAGAACAAGTCTTATGAGGAACGGCTGAGAGAGCTGGGGATGTTTAGCCTGGAGAAGAGGAGGCTGAGACGAGACCTCATTGCTCTCTACAACTACCTGAAAGGAGGTTGTAGAGAGGAGGGTAATGGCCTCTTCTTCCAAGTGACATGGGACAGGATGAGAGGGAATGGCCTCAAGCTATGCCAGGAGAGGTTCAGACTAGATGTCAGAAAGAATTTTTTCACAGAAAGGGTCATTGGGCACTGGCAGAGGCTGCCCAGGGAGGTGGTTGAGTCACCATCCCTAGAGCTATTTAAAAGACAGGTGGAGGAGGTGCTGAGGGGCATGGTTTAGTGATTGACAGGAATAGTTGGACTTGATGATCCTGTGGGTCTTTTCTAACCTAGTGATTCTGTGAAAAAGATGAAGCATTCTGTAACGGTTTCACTGTACCATAGACATTAAGATTTTTTAACAAATATCATATATTGAACATATACCACATTCTGTTGGATGCTTAAACTTCAGACAAAGCATCACCCATTATACAGAGAGAGTTCGGCCTATTACTGTTGAAGTCAGTCTAGAATATTTTCTATGTGAGAAAGCTTGAGCCATTAAATGTCTGAGAACAAAGCTCTTGCAAGACCTGCTGATAACAGAAGAAACATTTCTATTAAAAGAATACACAGACAGTCAGGTATGATCTTGTTTGTTGAACTAGTTGAGCTTCCAATGTTGTGAAGGTCTTTTCAACAAAAATGCTGTCCATGTAGTAAATCATACAATGATCATTGGAAATTATCTTTGAGAATAGAGAAATATATATGCAGATTTTGAGTCTAAATCTAGGGCTGTGCAGTAATTCAGGAAAAAATAACTGACTTCCTGTAGTTGTTCTATAGTATCAGTAAAAGGACCGTATCCTTTTTGTATTATAGGAATATGAAAAACTTATGAGATAAAAAGAGATTGTCCACTGATTTGGGAAGGTCATCGTATCATTACTGAACAGCAAATACTGATGGTCATCCAGATAATGCCAAAGGTAGCTGTGAAGTAGGCAACGCCATAGGAAATAAGGTCTCTACAGAAAACAAATACACCCATCAACAATACCTCCATAGGTAATAATCCTGGGACTGGTTCTCTATACTAATTATTTTTCCTACTGATTCCTATTGGTAGATGGCAAGGAGTATAGAAGAAGTTTTATAACTGCTGTAGCAATTTGTAAAAACCTTTTTTCTGTGACTCTTGACTGATTTCTTATCATCTCCTTTATAATTCAGGCAACTATAAAATGCATTGCATTGAGAGTAACTTGACATCCTCAAAACCGCAAAGTTTCAAAACCACTTCTTGTTCATTTACCACGGAATAGCTTTACTTGCTCAGTGTACATCAGTAACTTGGGTAGTAAATAAATAAGCTTCTGTTCAGGAGACTGCACACATCACTGACATCTAAATCTTACAGTTTCTGTCTACACGCTTACTAATCATTCCACAGTACTCTGCACAGAGCTGAAGAGAAACACCTCCTTACCTTCTCAGCTACCTTTACAGAATAGGTATGAGGCCCTGAGNCGAGCCTGAATCTCCCCTAGCGGAGCTTGAGGCCATTCCCTCTTGTACTGTCCCCTGTCACTAGGGAGAAGAGGCCAGCTTCCTCTCTACAACCTCCCTTCAGGTAGTTGTAGAGAGCAATAAGGTCTCCCCTCAGCCTCCTCTTCTCCAGGCTAAACAACCCCAGCTCTCTCAGTCGCTTCTCGTAAGACTTGTTCTCCAGCCCCTTCACCAGCTTTGTCGCTCAAACAGTGGTGACTTATGGTCATTGGTGACTCCCTCCCGAGGGGAATGGAAGCATCCATCTGCAGACTGGACCCTCTTTTCAGGGAATTTTTCTGCCCTCCTGGGGCCCAAATCAGGGATGTCATCAGATGGAGCTTAGTACAACCTTCAGACTATTATCCACTCCTGCTCTTTCATGTGTGTGCTAATAATATTGCAACAAAAAGTCCAAGTTCAATCAAAAGAGATTTCAGGGCCCTAGGAAGAATGCTAAAAATTTCAGGAGCAAAAGTAGTGTTTGCCTCTTCCCAGTAATAGGGAGAGACTTTGGATATAAATGGATGAGTCCAGGACATCAGAACCTGGCTCCAGGACTGGTGTCTCCAACAAAACTTTGGGGTTTTAAAGCATGGAAGAGTCTTCGAGGTACAAGAGGCCTGACAGGATCCACCTGTCCCAATGGGGAAAAGTGTCTTTGAGCATAAGCTGGCAAGACTGATCCAGAGGGCTTTAAACTAGAATTGATGGAGGAAGGGAATACCAACAGGAGAGCTGAAGGCAAGCCAAGGGTTGGCATGGCATCGCCTGAGGGTGGCAATGCTAATGGAATTATTCACACTGCTCCTAGGAGCGCTATGGGTTTAGGAGCACTGAGGGCTTAGGAGCATATCTGAAATGCTTGTGCATTTCACCTTCCCTGGAGGTGTTTAAGGGACGGGTGGACAAGGCGCTGAGGGGCATGGTTTAGTGTTTGATAGGAATAGTTGGACTCAATGATTCAGTGGGTCTCTTCCAACCTGGTTGTTCTGTGATTCTGTGAAACATACACAGTATGAGAAACAAACAGGATGAAGTGGAAGCCTTGATCCATTCCCAGAGCTATGATATCATTGGTATTTGCGAGGCTTGGTGGAAAGATCAATGAAGTGTGACTGTAGAGCCCTCATAGTTAGGGATGATGTGATTGAGAGCCTCTGGGTGAGGATAAGGGGGATGGAAAACAAAGCAGATGTCATTGTGGGTGTCTACTATCAATCACTCAGCCAGGATGAGAGCAATGATGAGTTATTCTATAGGCAATTAGGAGACATCTCTGCATTGGTAGCTTTTGTCCTTATGGGAGATTTCAACTTCCCAGACATTGACTGGGAATGTCATACTGCTCTGAGGAGCAAGTCTGGGAAACTGTTGAAGTCTGTAGAAGACAACTTCCTGTCAGAAGTACTCAGGGAGCCAACTAGGAAAGATGTCCTCCTCAACTTGTTGTTTGTGAACAGAAAAAGACTCATGGGACATGTGATGGTAGGTGGCTGTCTTGGCCACAGTGATCATGAAACAGCCAAGTTTAAAATTTTCAGGGTAATGAGAAAAAAGGACAGTAGAGTTGCTACCCTGGACTTCAAGAGAGCAAACTTTAAGCTACTCAGGGAGCTACTTAGTAGTGTCTCCTCTAAATCTGCTTTTGAGGGCTTAGGGGGTCCATGAGCACTGGCCAGTTTTTAAGAACCACTTTTTAGAAGCACAGGAGGAGGGGATCCCATTATGTCAAAAGTCAAGCAAGCAGGGCAGAAGACTAGCTTGGCTGAGCAGGGAACCCCTTGTGAAACTCAAGAGGAAAAAGAAATTGTACAATCTCTGGAAGCAAGGTCAGGCTTTGCAGGAAGATTACAGAGCTGTGGTTTGCATATGCAGGGAGAAGACACAAAAGGCCAAAGCTGAACTAAATCTGAAACTGGCCAGTGTTGTGACAGACAACAAGAAAGGCTTTTTTACGTATGTTAATAGCAAGTGAAGGTCTAAGGAAAATGCTCTTTTGCCAGAAGTATTGTTCCCTATGCATGAAAAACAGAAAAAAATCCTACTAGTGAATAAGCGAATACTGATGACTAACATTTGGTTCATAGCACACGAGAGAAATATTAGGAACATTCAAGTGCTACATCTTTTTAAATACAGTCCCTTCAAAAGGATTGTAAAGGAGTGCTCAGAGTATTATATACAGTCTGTATGATTTACATACATAATATAAGACCCATTTTTCTATAAGGATTGAGATAATAACAAAGAGGTAGCATTCCAAAGTGAATTTGTTAAGGATAAGTATCATCAAATCAAAATATTTTTATTCCATAAGCAATAGGTCTTGTGGATTAAGGATAATTGAGCATCATTCCTGGACTTTACCATGGGTCTCTATATAGCTTCTCATAACAATTTCACTAACAAGCTAAGGAAGTATGGTCCAGACAAAAATACTGCAAGGTTGCAGTATACCCTATTGCAAAACTGTGTTCAGAGTATCAGTTGTTTGTGGTAAAAATTGATGAACAGAGTGAACAAATGCAGCTTTCTAGAGCACTGTCTTAAAAATAGTAGTATAAAATATTTGTCATTAATAACTTTTCGTGCAACAGAAGAATATTACAGAGTATTTTATTAATCTAATTATCATAACGAGCTTTTGGTGTCAAGTGTTTGAGAGAGAGGCCCACAACTGATTTAAAAAAAAAGAATCAATTCACAGTTTTCTTGACTAACTGGAATAACTTTCTGAAACAAAAGAAATTCAATAAGAAGCAGAGCAAACTTTTTATTCATCTGAGACAGACTAATTGTAACAACATGAGAAGAAGATAGATAAACTCTACAGAAAGACAGCAATATGTTTATAACACCTTTCAATACAAATCTAAGTTATCACCAAAGAGCAGCTATATTCATATATAACAGTAGTATCATACAAGGTCATCTACAGTACTTTTTTGACTACTCATCCATCTAAGACTTCAAATAGAGTTTTACCTATGATATAAGGCAGTATAACATCAAGATAAATACAGACCAATTAGAATGCAGATAAAAAAAAATCAAAGACAAAGCTCAGAAAATATTACTTATGTAAGGATGATAGAAACCACTCTGTTTAGTCTGTAGAAGATTAGTGAATGAAATAATAACATTCTTTGATATGTAAATGATTAAAAAAAAAAAAGTGAATTGTTTTTCCTCCCCTGCTGCAAAGGAGTCAAGACTTCAGAAGGCTGGTTGGCAA
>WAAB01010569.1:11771-26765 GCA_013389865.1 Piaya cayana | reverse complement strand
CCTCCAGCTGGATTTAACTCCATTTCCCACCACTCTCTGGGCCCTCCAGCCAACCAATTTTCCCCTCAGGAGAGTGTGTGCCTGTCCAGGCCAGAGGTGACAGTTTCTGAAGCAGAATGCTGGGAGAAACTGTGTCGGTATCATCTCTGCTCAAGGAAGGTCTTTACCTTATACCTTCTGTTGGGGTAGTAACTTAATCTCAATAAAGCTTTCACTGGAGCCAAGAGAAGGGCTAAGATTGATTCTATAAAGCTTTGGAATATTGGAATTAAAGATTTGGATAATGGATAATTATTCTTTATGCTTCAGTAAACCTGGTTTCAGATCTCCCAGTAACAGCTGCTCTTGCTGAACGCAGCGCTAGTTGTTTCTTGCTTAAGTTGATTTTAATAGAAAATCACAGCGCACACAGCTCTGCACTCTCACGGTGTTTTCTGTGGCATCAACCACGCACACAGGCTGTTAAAGAAATTGCTTTTTACATCATTACACATGAAAATAGGAAAAGCACAAGGTATAGTTCTCTCTGTATATAGAAATGAAATGGCTACTTAAGGGAGAACGGAGGGTCAGAATAAAACAAAAGCCACGGGATAAATTAGAATCTCATGGAAAAAATAATGTTCAATTTCTGGTTTGACTTCGGAGCAGGAAGAATTGTAAAATACGTATTTGGAACTTGGGCACATCTCGGAACCAGAAATACAGAAATTTAGTTTGTGTCATTCAGACCTGGTGGAAGCATTTCATGGGTTGTATTTTCTCGGTAGACCCTGTCATCCTGCCTGTGACAACAGCAAACAAACGCGTCCAGGGTTCAAAATAAACCGTGGAAAGTTTGTTTTGGGTTTGTTTGTTTTTTTTTTTTACCATTGCAAAGTTGCGTTCCTTTAGCGGCATTTGAACACGCAACTGCTGGCCTTTCGAGCACTGAGGTAACACAAACCACTGACACAGTTAGAGCAGACAAGCAGATCTAGGGGCGAGCTGCGTGAACCTGACCTTCCAGCACCTGACAGGCTTCTGAAAGATTTCTTGCATCTAAAATTGGAAATTGAACTGACCCACTTTGAATGGATATTTCAGTAAACGGCATTAGAGAAAACCCCTTCTGAGGGAGCCGTTTCCTTTGACCCGTACATCTCTAGCTCTAAGGGGGGAACTGAATTATATGTTTAACTTAACAAGCATCAGCTTCTTTTAAACTGGTGTAGGTCATGGCTATCCCAGAAACTGCAAACTAAATTCTAACTACTTACACTGCCCTTTGGATGGCACGAAGTGAGTAAAACTTGCGGTCACACGTAAACGTTAAGTAAATGTAAAAAATACACCTTATTTGCATCGTTTTCATCTCAAAATGTCACTACAATTAGGAGAAAATGCATGTGTCAGTAGATCGACGCTGTCACACAGAGAGTTGCCTCATGGCACGCTCCTAGCAAATTGTGACCCGCTGCCGGAGAGAAAGGTGACCAGGGACATTTACTGAGACAGAAGTGTTAGAGAAGGATGGGCTCAGTGTTCAGCCTGTCCTTTCTAGAACACAAGCCACTTTGTTGAGTATCTCCCTGCAATTCAGGCTACAAGAAGCATCAGCACTCTCGTGTCCGTCTGTCACCCACCTACTCTCCAAACAGCTTCTCAGGAGCCTCCTTAGACAGACGGCGTAGCTGATTTATTATATCTCATAGTTCATTACAGCCAACATCATTACATGAGAAGCTGCAGCCTAAGAGATTTGAGCCTCCTCTCTTCATTGTGTGCTGGGTTTTGTAGCACTCTGCTTGGAGGCTCTTTCCTCAGGAGATGTTGAGTTGTCCTAATTAGCTACACTGTGAAGTATAATATTTGCTCTGGAGAAGAAGGCTCTGTAGGTTAGCGGTTGGGATATTTGCCTGGGAAAAGCATTAAGTTTCTAGTTCCTGGTCTGTTATCTGCTTTATCCAAAATTTCACATCCCTACTTTGTTTCTGTCTGGCATAACAGTAGAGCTACTGAGCTCTGACTGAAGGATAAACTCACAGTATCGTTAAGGTTGGAAAGGACCTCTAAGGTCATCCAGTCAGCCTAAACCCACTGTGTCTACTGACCCCTGTCCCTAAGTGCCACAACTGGATGGGTTTGGGATGCCTCCAGGGGTGGAGACTCCACCACTGACCAGGGCAGCCTCTGCCAAAGGATATTAAATGAATCATAGAATCACAGAATCATAGAATAACCAGGTTGGAAGAGACCCACTGGATCATTGAGTCCAACCATTCCTATCAAACACTAACCCTTGACATGCTTAATATATAATATAAGATTTATATATATTTATTTATATATTATATTTATATAATATCTTATATATTAATACAAGATATTGAATGATGCCACAGAAGCACCTGTCCTAGAGTATTCTGTACATCCCAGTGATCAAAATATTTACCAGAGGGTTGTTGATTTAAATCTCTGAAAGTAAATGAGTGGAATGAACGCAGACATCCCTCCTTGCAGGCAAGATCTCTTGCAGGGTCAAGCCCACAGCTTCTAATGAGCACTCAGGGCTCACCAAGATATCTGCCTAAAGAAGAATAAAAATTGATGCAGTTCTTATCAGCCAGAGCAGCAGTGGTGATCCAAACTGCAAAGCAGGCACAGCCTGAAGCCGCTCCACCTGCAGCCCCTTTATGATCCCTTAGTGACAATCTGCCCCTGGATGGGAGGAAGGGATTCTGGACATCGTCGTGTGAAACAGAACCTGCCCACTTGCACACAGTGATTTAAATAGTGCAGGTTGAATTTCTTCCATGGCAGAGCCCATCGCAGCTGCAAGATATTGGTCTTACACAGGCAAAGAGACAGCAGAGTGGGCTCAGGGGCCGTGTGGGACCGCTGATCACCCAGGGGACAGGGCTAGGACACAAGGAGTCACGGTACCTGGGGCTACACAAGGTATTTGAGCTCCTAGCATTTTCAAGTCTAGCATGCTATCACCTACATGCCATGCAGGAGGTGCCTGCAATTCCCACTAGTTTTCCTGCATCTCACAGCCTCCACAATATTTCTCCTGAATCCCTCTGTTCTCTCCTTAACTTGGGACCTGAAGGATGGAGACCTCCCTTGTACCAGGAACCACATGGAAAAGACAAGGGGTAATGGGGATGAGTTGCTGCTGAGGAGAGTCCGATTGGATTCCAGAGGAAAATAGTTCACCAGGAGAACAGTTAAACATCGGAATCATCTCCCCACGGGGTGGTGGGCTCCTCTATAGTGGCCAATTTTAAAGCTGAGCTTGACAGGGTGCTGAACCATTTCATTTAAGCTATAGATCATCTAAAAGGTTGGACCAGACAATCCTAGCGATCCCTTCCAACCTGGCACAATATGATTCTGTGATTAACCACATCCAGCACAGTTTCCGAGCCCTGTCCTTAAGATCAAAGCCGTGTCTCATAGCAAAGGAACCTGAAGTGAAATGAAAAGGTGGTGAGCTCAAAACTGATATTCACAGGGTTGCTTTATTTTTTTTTCCCAGATGGAGAAAGACTGAACTTGGGAACTTGTTATCACAAAGCATTCTGATCAAAACTGACACATCACACCTGAGGTGTAGACAAGAATAAAAATAGCCTGACCCAGACTAGGAAACCTGAGGGACAAAGAGGAGCTTGAGAAGGAAGCTGGACATCACGACAAGGGACAACTCATGACAAGCACAGAGAGGAAGGGGGCCAGCTGTCCAACATTATGGTCGGACTCAATGATCCGGTGGGTCTCTTCCAACCTGGTTATTCTATGATTCTATGATCTGCACAATTCAGTATGAAAAGGCACCAGACCAGCCTAAGAGAAAACACACCCAATCTGCCAGCGACAGGGACATTAGTGTCTGTGACAACTACAACATCCCAAGTCAAGACCATGAAGTCCATCAGCTGATGTTAGACCAGGTGTCGACTCTGGTCACACTTAAAAATTTTGTACTTAAAAATCCTTTTTACTCATTTACCGCAACGCGAACAAATTTTTTTGGTGGTTTTTCTAATATCATCATTGAGTTTTGTTACCACTCGAGTGACCTGGCTGAGGCAATGACTCGAGTGACAGGGCTGAAGATCATCTACAGATCTAAGAAAGGGTGAGTCCATATCCTGTCTTCCACTGGTGCTAATGGAATATATACACACACACGTTTTAATTTAAGTTATGGTTAGAAACCACAGCTCTGGTTGGGAAAAAACCACCTACTCCAAATTAACCAGGACAGTGCAGGAGCCCTTATAAAAGGTCCAGCAGCAAACGTGCCCAGACACCTTCAACTCGACAGAGCCCACCACGAGCATCAGCTGCACTACGAGAAGAAAGGAAGATGTCTCCGAACTTCTGTGCTTCTCTGGTAAGCAATCATTTTCTTTTTTTTTTTCCCCAGTTTAGCAGAGACATATTTGACAACTGATAGACTATCAGGAACAGCAGGCTGCACCCACCTTTAAAACAACTGCTTACACCATTATATAATTGAGAATAACTCAAAGGGGAGACAGCAGAATAACACCAGCTTGGGGCAGCAATGAGGAGGGATGAGTGTTAGTGAAAAGGGCCGCTGAAACGAACTTGAGTCAAGAAATAGATTGAAAAATCCACCTTACAGCGTCTTTTTGTTGTTGTAGCCTTTCTGTATTATATTATCTTCTGCATTCTATGATTTTTATAATCCTTTTTTCCCACCAAATTGCAACTGAGTGTATACAGAACCTGCCGGCACTGTAAGAACACTGGTAAGAAGCAGTTATTGAAAGCAAGAGGTTCTGTTAGACACAGCACTGATTGCTCCAGCCGACCATGTGGGCTTTAACCACCGGCTCAGCCGCCCAAGGATGAATTTCCCAGCCCCACAGAAGTGTCTTTAGGCTGTGTTACTGGGCTTGTACCTGTGTCGTGTCCTAACTGCACCAACTCTCTTCAGTCCAGAGCGGTGCTCTTAATGAGGCTGGTCGTGCTCTCAGCCAGAACTTCTGCCTACGGGAAGGTGACCCAGCCTGAGGTCAAGCTGGAGAACCTCTTCAAGCCATCGCACGCTGGATGCCCAACCCCAAAGGACACAAAATTTCCCCAAATGGTGAGAGTCAACATAAGCATCAGCAGCATGAACCAGGACACCAGAACGACTCCCGATGTCAGCAGCCGCTCTCTGGCTCCGTGGGATTACAGGTATGATCGCTGTCCTGCGGTGTAGAAACACACCGGCTGCCCTGCTGAAGAATAACACCCCTGTCTTTGATATCGACGCTTCAGTCCTGAGAAGCTTGGGATGTATAAGAGTATCCAGTCCATATAATTCCTCTTTGAAAGATAAGCAATACCCTAAAGAGCACAGAGCAAAACCCTGGTCTAGGGCTAACAAAGAGAAGGCAAGGTGAATTACTTTTGTAACTTGATTAATTTATTAGTATATTGGAACAAGCTTTATGTTCCAAATCATTCTTTACCGAAGGAATCACCAAAAAGACCTCGGAGAGCTAATACTGCACCAGATTCAATAGCAGTTTAGCAACAGCAGCATCAAACAGGAACAGGTCAGGTTTTGGAGGGGAGTTGAGCATCGGCTCCATTAGTCGGTCTTACCCGTCGAGAAGCTCAAGTCACTTCAAACCAGTCTGTCGGTGCCTCTTTGCAGCAAATCCAAGGGCACTTGCAGTTTTGGCGTGCTTGGCTCACGCTGAAATACCTGCAGCGCTTACCTGCTGACATTTCATCTCTTACAAACCTGCAGCAGCAGAGGCTGTGCTGCCTCTTCCCGGGCACAGGGCCCCGACCTGGGCGCCCACGGTGATGCAGTCACACCTCCAGAAGAGCAGCCGTGCTGCCATTTCTAACTCTTCCTTTCTTGTCAACTCACAGGATCGATGAGGACCACCACCGATTCCCCCGGGTGATCGCCGAAGCCAAGTGCCGCCACGCCAGGTGTTTGACCTCGAACGGGCAGCTGGATCACAGCCTCAACTCCGTCCCCATCAAACAGGAGATCCTCGTCCTCCGGAGGGAGCGGAAAGGCTGCCACCAATCCTACCGGCTGGAGAAGAAAATCATCACCGTGGGCTGCACGTGCGTCACTCCCTTGATCCGACACCAGGCTTGAGGGGAGCCGGTGGCATGAGAGCAGGGAGCTGTGGAGAGAGCTTCCTCACCCAGCAGTGAGGAAATGAAGGCACCTGATTCAGACTCTGCAAACTGAATCAAATCATCTATCATAATCTACCAGAACAGATTGAATCTGTCAGGATATATTAAAAATCAATAAGTGTTAGTTTAAAAAATTATACACTTTCCCCAAAAATCTTGAACTCAATGAATTTGGAATGTGGACACCTTCATGTGCCAGGCTGAGAAAGACATAGGGACTCTTTACACGTCTTTAGTTTACACTTTGGAACGGCTATTTATGTAATTCTATTTATGCTGGTGGAAAAGTTAGTAGTAATATATCTGTTTATTTATCTTTATGTAATAAAGACCAGTATCTAACTCTGTGGTCCTCCCCTTTCTTTCTAAAGGCCTTTTTGATAAGGCAAGGAATCACTCGATTCAATTATGACAACATGAGAAAATTGCGAGATGCTAAAATTTAACATTCACAGAATCATAGAATCATAGAACAACCAGGTTGGAAGAGACCCACTGGATCACTGAGTCCAACCATTCCTATCAAACACTAACCCATGTCCCTCAGCGTGTTTTCCCTTGATAGCGTCTGGCTCTGCTGCCGCAGCACAAGAGCCCATAGAAAAATGAGTGTTTCTATCATTAACGCTGATTTACCAATAGAGAAAATAAGATACATGAAGGAAAATTCACATTAAAGACAAACCAGCAGAAAAAGCAGGGTGTGAACTACTCCCTCATCCACCTCATTTTCCTATGAGAATGGGGTTTGTGAAGGTGGGTTCGATACAACACCTGGAGTGCTTCTAGGGGGGAAAGAAAGTCCCTCCTCTAAAACAGCGAGAGCGTTTCCACTGGTCAGTTTTGCCTTTGGGTCACTGCTGTCTGTGAGTTCCAGCTCGANTTTTTTTTTTTTTTTTTTTGCTGCCCTCTCGAGGAGGTGTCACCTTCCTCGGGCGCTGGCAAAACGCCACCAGTAAACGCAGAATTTATAGAGATGCAGCGCTCAGGAGTGCTGAGCTCCTCCTGAGAGGCAAGGTCCTCTCCGGTGAAAGGACCTTCTCCAGATCCAGCTGTGCAGACTGGAGGTGCCGTCACCCCAAACTGTGCTGCTGGGGTTATTCTCTCCATTCGTGCCGGGGAGGCTGAACCTGCCGCCATCTACTCCAGGGGCAGGTCAGCCCGTAGCCTAAACTCACAGAGCAGCCACAGGTTTCATTCCACCTCTTGACCTCATAGATATACACTGCTCTGAGGAAACATTAATTAACTCTGATTAATCACAATATTCACTATCACAACAATGAACTCCTCTCACCCCTTTAGTTACCTTCAAACACCGATACAACTTCTCCCATACACAGTTATCTANAACATTAATTAACTCTGATTAATCACAGTATTCACTATCACAATGAACTCCTCTCACCTCTTTAGTTACCTTCAAACACTGATACAACTTTTCCCATACACAGTTATCTGTGATCCCCACTTAGCCTATTTCCTACCTTGTCTCCAGCTATTCCTCCCTACCGTCTTCTGTGGGTCCTGAGGTTCACACAGCTGCCCAGAATATTAACCACGAATATTCTGAATTCAGAAGATGAACCCAGAATTTTAGCCATGGGAACTATTAAAGAAAAACCAGCAAAACCCTCAAGAAACACTCATCCTTTCAGCTTTTCAAGGAGCTAAACATCAGTTCAGGAAGACTGAAGCAGAGCTGTGTGCCTGCTCTGTCAGATAATCTCTCAACGTCCAACCACTTGCTATAGAAGGAGCCTTGGTAAATGTTCTCCCGCAGCCCAAGTGGCTTCTAACAGTTGAAATTACAGTAAGTCCCACCCTGTGTTACTGGGTCGTGATGTGCAGTTACCTGGAGCTGGCACACGGGTAACGGAGATGAGTTAGCAGAGCTGAGAGAGAGCTGCTGCGTGGAAAAACTCAGAACCAGGTCAGCGAGAGATGACACAGCTGGAGCGCCGGAACGCCAGCAGTTTTCTGCTGAGAGCTCTTCCAGTCCCCCTCCCAGCAGCATCATTCTTCCTTGGACCATTTACCAACCCAATTAAAACCAAGCCCTAGGGTGCAACCCCTTTTTATTCACTTGGATTCGTGCCAACCTGGTGCTCACCTCCTCCAGCTGCCTTGGTGTCCTACGTGTTCCTGCAGGAGCTTTTGATCACCTGGGACCATTTGGACCATTTTCATTCCTAAGGCGAGTTCTCTTGTAACTCCTGGCATCGCAGACCGAGGGTTCTTCCTTCACATTGCTGTGTTGAGCTGGAAAGGTGCAGAATAATTTCAAACGGATGCGCCCTGCCATGAGGTCAGCTAATCAGAGCCTNGGGGGGTGCAGCCCTGCAAGGGGAACAAAAGCCAGCAAAGCCTTTCACTGTGGCTGGTCCTTAGCTGTGAGCTGTGCTGGCTCTCGGTGCCAATATGACTGTTGCTGTTTACAAGAAGCACGAGTTCGTTTGCCACGTTCCTAAGTTGTTGGGCATGAAAGGCGACCACCTACTTCATCGCAAAAGTCCGCACCTGAAAAACAACCAGGCTCACAGTTACAGCCACCTGCACTCTAAGAATGATGCTGTTAGAGGGGAATAACCCTCGCTGCTCACTTTGTTTAGAAACAATCCCCATGCACAAGCACTTGCCTTGCAGAGAAACGTGTGGTTTGCAGCTGGTCTCTCCCAGCCCATGGGTGAGACTCCATAAGCAACTACAACTGGGCTTTCTTCACTAGATACTTCGTCATTTATCTGGTTAGAACAACTCTTAGGTGAAACTGAGCATCGGCACAGGAGCTTACGCCTGTTTCACTGCTGTGCACCCAACACCCAATTAATTATGCTTGGATTGAAATTGAGGCTGGTTTTCTCCTTGCAAAATAAGCAAGGACAACCCCTCAGGCTGCGTTTGTCAAGAGAGAGAGAAGTAGGTCAGGAGTAAGAACCAGGTGTGATTTCCTGGTCAGCGGTTACTGTAAGAGGAGAGCTGGTGTTAAGTAAGAGCGCGGGGCAGACGCCTCCAGGGGTTTGCGCTGCACCACATGAAGAGCTCGGTGGTCATAACGAAAGAGCTGCTGCCGCAAATGAGCACAAACCCTTGTAGCTGAATGAGAAAACCTCCCGCCTGGTTACCCAGGGCTTCTTGAACTGGCTCCCAGTGACCCGCGGGGCAGGGAATACACCTGACTCAATAAACAAGCACCAAAGGAGTCATTTAGACCCAGTGACTCCTCCGGGGAGGAAGCCCAGGGTTGAACTGCACCACGTGTTCCTGATTTAAAGCGGCTCCTGCGCAGCCAAAGTGAAATACAAGAAAGCTTGTCCACTGGTTTACCCTGCTTTAAATGCAGAGGAACGAGGAAACACAGGCTTAAAACCTCCAACAGCAGAAGCTGAACTCAGAGGTTTGAGAACCTTTCTCAGCTTCGCATGAAAGACGAGGAATGTGAGAAAAAAGGTGAGGAAAAAAGTCAGCACTCCAGAAACCCAACCAGATGATTAACAGCAAATCTAAACCTCCAGGTTGTGTTCCTTGTCGAGCTGAGAGAAGGAAAGATACTTCCAAAGGGCAATTCCTTTATTCCTAGGTAAGGACCCCTCAGCTCAGCGGGCAGCCCTGCCCTGGAGGTGTTTCCTCCTCGATGTGGGGGGATCCTCACCCATCACTTCAAGCCAAACACTTAATCTTTGGCTGGTTAAAGAGAGCTGGGACGATGCAGCCTTTGCTGAGAGCTCCTGCCCAGCCAGCGAGCTGGTGGGTGAGAAGGGTCCTTGCATGACACCACGTGTATAGTCCAAGGACGACACCTTGACTGGAAGAGTTCACCTGAACCAGGTGGAACCTCCATCCCAAATCTCAGCTACATCCCCGCAATGCAAAGTGACACCTCTTCTCCTTAAGTCCCTTAAGACCATCCCCGGGGCTGCTCTTCACCCCCCAGCACTGCCCCTATCACCTTACCTCAACCACCTTCAGCCCTTTTTTTTTGTGTCGTTTCACCTATTTAGGCCACGAGTTACCTTGCGCTCCCCTCTTACTCATATCACAGCTCCAGAAAAACCTTCATCTTGGCTGAAATCTGTGTTACTGCAGCACAAACACGTTTGCTGCGTCTGCTCTCAGTCTGAGCTACCAGAAAACAACGTTCTTTTAAATAAAATACAAATTTTATTCAGTGGATAAGTTATGGAATAAATACAGAGAAGCAGTTACCACTCTCCTTGAATACTCTGAGCACATACAAAGCCATAAATACAGTTATAAATAGGAGATATAAATAGAAATATAACCACTCATTATTTCTTTGTCATTTTAAGGCTCAATGCAAGTGGACTCAATTCTCTCCCCACAGAACAGCAGCGACACAAAACCCGAGTGCAACGAGAATCAGATCTGGTCCAACTTACATCAGATTTAAACTAGGAATAGGCTGATGAGCGGTGCCGGTGGGAGAAGGGAAAAGGGCTGGGAATGAGGAGGAGGGGGAGATGGTGCAGGAGCAGCGACTTTGAGTGTCAGCGCAGGCTGATGCACAAACATTAGGGCTATTCACCAACTTTTGAAACTATAATTCGCTTGGTTCACCAAACCGGTACCAGCCACAATGGAAAAAAACCACAAAGCACTGATTGACCCGCTGCCTGCTTGGAGTCACAACCACCCTCCTCCATCCCCCTCTCTCCCCTCCATCACGAGCTACCGGTGATCCCCCTGCTAAAATCCACAAACAACTACAAGAATAGGCACTTTCAGGAGGTAACTTGCTTGGAAAGTTGAGGTTGTACAAAATCCCTGGGGTTCAGGGTGGGTTTCTCTCACTGTAGGGTTTCTCCAATGTTTGCACAAGGCAATTCTTCTTCCCCGCGTTGCCTCCGCTGTTCGTCCCTCTAGGACTGGTGGTGGATGACGGGGGTGGCACACGTGCAGCCCACGGTGATGAGCTTCTTCTCCAGGCGAAAGGTGGGCAGGCAGCCCCGCTGCTCCCGGCGGAGGACGAGGATCTCCTGTCGGATGGGCACCGAGTTGAGGCTGCGGTCCTCCTGCCCCAGGGGGTTCACGCAGCCAGAGAGACGGCACTCGGCATCAGCGATCAGCTGGGGGAAGCGGTTGGGGTCCTCGTCGAGCCTGGGGATGGGGACACAGAAGGGCTTTACACACTCCGACCACACGGTTGGGGAGGATCTTCTAGTTTATCTCCATGAAGTCACCACCCTGTTTAACTGTGTATCTTCATGCTGAGGCAAGAACAAAGAACTGACCCATCCTCAACTTTTTTAGAAGGATTTTAAAAAAAAAACAGTTTTGATTTGCCACATCATTCTAGAGGAGTGGAAATGGGTGAGAAACAGAATTAATTGCAAGGGGCTACTTATTTTCATTTGGTTTTATTTCAATTTCAATGTTCAAAATTTCCTTCCAGTTAGGAAAATGTGAAATTATGATGTACTGACAGCTTTCTTTGGATAGAGGAATAATTATTTGATGCCAACAAGATGGTTAGAAACCATTCCAATGATGTCCCCTTGCACTGCAGCAATTTCTNTGCTGAGGCAAGAACAAAGAACTGCTCCATCCTCAATATTTTTAGAAGGATTCAAAAAAAAAAAATCAGTTTTGATTTGCCACATCTTTCTAGAGGAGTGGAACGGGGTGAGAAACAGAACTAATTGCAAGGGGACTACTCATTTTCAGTTGGTTTTATTTCAGTGTTCAAAATTTCCTTCCAGTTAGGAAAATGTGAAATTATGATGTACTGACAGCTTTCTTTGGATAGAGGAATAATTATTTGATGCCAACAAGATGGTTAGAAACCATTCCAATGATGTCCCCTTGCACTGCAGTAATTTCTCTCAAAGAATTTTCACCCAACATCAAAAGTGTGGGCCAGGAAATATTTGCAATATTATATTCACAGGACCCCAAGCATTTGCTGAGAAGCAGCCATCGCTCACCACAAAACCCACCTCCACAGCACAGCCCCTGCAATCTAGAGAACAATTAAAGAGCTACCTGTAATCCCAAGGAGCAAGGGACCGGTTCCTGACATCATGGACCATCCGAAAGGCGTGATCTGGACTGCTGATGTGCACATCAACCTTCACCGTCGTGGGGAACTGGGGATCCTTCTCACTCAGACAGTCTTCACCGAGCCTCACGCCGTCCTTGCCGCGCCGAGGCTGGGCCGCCCTCCCCCGGGGTGAGCTCCTCGCACTCACAGCCAGAACCAGCAGCAGAAGCAGCGACCTGAGCTGGGAGAGAGAGGAAGGTGCTGTTGGATCCGTTCGGTCGAGACAGGGAGAGGACAAAGAGTCAAGTCTTGGATACGTTGAACGGCACAATAACGCTGCTGGTGCTCATCACAGCAGGTGCTGCTCTGACTCAGACCTCTTCACAGCACGTAGAGACTCTCCTGTGCATTATGAAAGGTTCACCCGGCATCAAGCAGTGACGTCTTGTGATCTACAAGGTGGGGTAAGGACTCAGCTGGCCCCATCCCTAAGCTTAGGAAGCCAGTAAGACGGATGCTTTTTCAGGAGGGGTGAAGCTGGCCACCCAGCAGGCATCTGCTCTAAGTGACCCTTTCCTCAATGAAATCTGAGATTCTTGAGCCATTTCCAGCAGCTGGGTTTTTAGGAAAAGGCGACAGACGACTACAAAGCTGCTAAGACAATCAGAAGAGTTGTCGGTGCTGCAAACGCGACCCAGGCTGAGGTTTAAACACACAGATATTTGCTTTATGGTGACACTTCAGCAGTTGTGACAGCTCCTTGTCTGAGAGAAGGTCCCCCAGCCCCACATCAGCAGCGCTGCCCTCCCAGCTCAATAAAGGACAGTCCAGTCCCTCCTCGTCACTCAGCACCAAACCCTTGTGCAAAAGCTCAGGACACAAAGCGGTATCGGGCAGGATTATCATCCCACTCAGCCCCCACTGAGACCAGCAGGTGTTGCTCCCAGCAGTGTGGGGTACGCACTCTGCTTTCCCCTCCCAACAAACAGCTCCCAACCCCTGCAGCGAATGCAGACATTTACCCATGGAGTGTAGCTGGCAGAAGCCATGGCAAACCCTCTGCTGCTTCAGGAGGGCGCACGCAGCGACAGAGCACAGGAGTTCTCCTTCTCCAAGGCCTCTTCCACTCTCCGTGTGCCTCCGAGCCAGCCGTGCTCTCCTTTTTATAGCCAAGCTCAGCCACCACCATCGTTTCCACTGAGCGCATTGCTGGGTTACCTGACCCAAGGTTAGGAGCTGATGGTTCATTTTCTAGCCCACTTCCGTCGGCTGCCCCCAGAGAGGGGAGGGCAGAGGCCCTGTCATCAGAAGCCCACATCAGCCAGTACAGTCTATTTAGGCAGATAAAGAGATAAGATGAGAAAAGGAGAGAAAAAAAAATTGTTCGTGCAGCTTTTTTTTTTCCTCCTTCCCACCCCCTCTTTCTAATATTGATGCTCTCTCACCACAAAGTTCTGTGGATGCACTTCCACGTGCTTTACCGAAGAGCAGAGATCAGCAAACTGCAAAGTCAGGCACCCAACAAGGGCTTCAAAACGAGGACAGGACATGGAACTTCATGGTTTAACCTCTCTTTGCTTCGATTGCACAATCCACCTCCAGCTCGTCTTGGGGTTCCCCCGTACCCTGCTGTGATGGGGCAGGGGACAGTCCTCCTGGGGGACCTCAGGGCACTGGGAGCTGTGATGCCTCCCCCACTCATTGCTAAAATCCCACGTTGATGCGATCTGGGGAGCATTTTGAAAACTTCATGCATGCCCTGCAAGGGCCCTGGGGGCACCATCAGCCTTGCAGGCTCTGGCCAGATCTCCATCCACAGCCCATTGCCAGGAGACCCCATTTCAATTCAGCTTTGGGCCCCTAGCCCCTGCCTGAGCCAAACTGCACGAGGGCTGGTTCCCTGCCCCTTTCCCTGGCCCAGGTTGCCCAGAGCAGGGGTGGCTGCCCCATCCCTGGAGGGGTTCAAGGCCAGGCTGGATGGGGCTTGGAGCCCCTGATCCAGAGGGAGATGTCCCAGCCCATGGCAGGGGTGGAGCTGGATGAGCTTTGAGGTCCCTTCCAACCCAAACTGTGCACAACGTACAGGAATCGCAGAATTTAGCACCCAAAGTCTGGACAGGATTAATTGCTCGTTAAGGACAGTGCATCCCATCACACCTTGGAGCGATGAGCAGGTAACGCTGTCCTTGCTCGGAGGTGCCAAACCCAGCAGAGGTACAGGTGCCCCAGCCGTGCGCCCCCACATCCTCCAGGAGCAGGGCTGAGCGCGGATTATCCGCAGACACATCCACAAGGGTCAGCATGGGCAAAAGAGCATCCCTCAAAGTGAACACAACCAGAACTGACACCTCACCCTGTTCCCTCTCTGGCTGCACAGGACGAGAGCCTGTCAGTGCTAAACAGGTACGTGGATGTATAATCCACAGGCTTAGAAACAAGAGGGGTCTCTCCAGTCATTCACCTCAGACCATTCCTCCTGAAGCTGCCCCTGGATCCACCGGTGTCCCCAGTGCATCACACACAGACACCTGCACACACCACTGGGTCTCCCCAGTCTTACAGCCTTACCAGTAATCAAGCTCTGGATCCCACAATCTCCCCAGTAGCCGGTCTAAACCTCCTAAGCCCCCCCCAGTAGCCAATATTTCCCTCTGGTCCCTCCAGCATCCAATCCAGCTGGGCATCTTTAGCATTTCCACACTGACACAGACCCACACAGCACACACACGAGCACCAGTCTCTCCAGTTGTTGGACTTTAGACTAGAAAAAAAAAAGGAAAAAAGGAAAAACCAAAAGACCAGTATTTCCTATGAAGACGAGG
>WAAB01010568.1:0-127308 GCA_013389865.1 Piaya cayana | reverse complement strand
CCCCTCCTTTGCGTTTTGTTTTTGCAGCGCAAACCGCAGCTATTCTCTTGTCCCGACCTTATTGGTTTAAACTGCAATGAGGCTTGCGCGGGCTGGAATCTACCTTCGTGGCTGCACGCCCCTCCGCACCCATCCCGCAGCTCACAATCCCTTTTGGAAAAAGCAACGAAGCCCCCTCGGGTCCCTCCGATTTAATTGTGCGTAGATATGTCCCCTCTAGTAAAAAGGGGTTTAAACAAAAGCCCTGCTAATAGAATAACTGGAATTAAACCAACATTATATCAATGAGAAGCTAAACAAGGATACATGCAGAGGCTCTTAAGAATACAACCAGCATGCACGTCCAGACATGCAGTTTTGATTGGATATGTAACAGATTTGCTCTCAAAGATCTGAGATTCTTGTGACCTTGTAGAGAAAGGGTCTGCTAAAACTGTTTAAACCAGCCTTCTCCGATTCAGAGGTATTTCTTAAACAAAATATCCAGAACTTTTAAAATGGTTTACACTGTACAGATATATGAAATATCTCTACTTCTAAAACCAGTTGTAAGCCTAGTCGAATTTGTATTTTAACTTATTAGTACTCACCTACTAAAGTTTTTAAATTTAAAACTGTAAAGGCCCTTCCATAGACCTTGTAAATATCTTCAATGACGGTGGGATGGTTGCATGGAGTCAAATTTGTGCATTAAGTAACAGTAACTCTTTAAAGCTTAGCTTTTACCAATCAATAAGTAATTAAATAATTTAATTAGTAAGCCATTAACCTTAAATGAGTTTATTATATGTTTCTATTACAGCACTTTCGGTTGCTTATAATTAAGAAAACCCTCTTTTAAAAATATGTACATTATGTTAAAAAGCATTCTAATGTACACAATAACTAAATTTGAACAGGGTTCTCTGGAGCACTTCCACTTTGTAGACGGTATCTTTCGATTCATGTAACATTTATTTTTCTACTCTTTCTTCAGCACACGTAATCCAAACATGATGAGGAAAACAGCATAATGATTTGCAGTACCGTAAAAAGAAGTCTTAATAGTGTGCCAGGTCTACAACACTAAATAATATTTTAAAAAACCCTTTATACTGTAGAAATAGATTCAAACGGCACTTTTTTTCTTTACAAAAATCTGTGATTATTCACTGCTAATACATCCTTACCTTCAATTAACTAATCTGTGAATGAAAGCAATACTTCTATAGGAGGAATGTCTTCTGGCTACTACATCCCAGTAAGCGAGACATTATTTTGTAGTAAGTACACTGGGAATACTTCAGGAAAGCAGATCAGTTTGCAAAGCTACAAGTCAACCTCGAGTTGAAAAGGCACCTAGGATTTCATTTTCTTTAGCAGAGAAAAGGGATCTTGGGACAGTCACACACCATATATGGGAACCCAGGTCAAAATAAGCAGCTTTCGATTGGGCCCGGCTGTGTAGCCAGCACAAACACAATCCCTTTACTTCTTTATAGTCACAAACCAGATCTCACGCCAAAAAAACTATTTATGATGGTCTATATTAAACTGTGGAAGAGATACAGATTACTTATTATGGATACATGCAGTTTTGTCAGGTAAAATTCACTGAAATCAGGAAATGCAAGGCCATGCAATCAGTCTAAACTATGTGCTTTTTGGAACAGCCACAATCCTCCGGGAAATGTTTACCACTGAAGACTTTAACAGGGTTAATAAAATCATTTTTAAAAAACCCTATCCAATCCTATATAGAATTAAAGATGTGTCTTGCTTCACTGTCTCAAGGAGCTCCATCTATGACATGAAAAAGATCAGGCATATACTCTTAGGAAGCAGAAGCCCACTTTTTTTCCTGGAAAAAAGTCTCCAAAAATATGATGATGTTGTTGTGAGGTACCATCTGACATTGGGAAGTGTAATTCAAAACCCTCTCTCTGAAATAGTTACACTTAAATGATGCTACAGAAAAAAAAAAATGACTGTGAATGTGAATGCATGTGAATTTTTCCATAAATCCACTTAATTCCATATTTCTAAAATAAACCCAAAGCACAAATATATGAATAAATTTTACTGTTTTGCAAGTAAAGCTTATTGAAACAGGTTTACTGTTGGTTAGAGTTTGTAGTCCCTAATGGAAGTTTTGTCTAAGTAATAACTTCAGGAGTGTGCCCAGTCTCTGTATTTAATTAAACTAAAACAGATCCACGCACACAGATATAGAGCTTGATGATGTGATGATAAACATAGGATAAATTACACAGAGGTTAAGATGATCAGAAAAAGGGTGCTGATGATGCATTGCAAGAAAAGAATTGGCTTTGAATTTTTAATCTCTTCTGCAGTATGGCATATAGGCAGTATGTGAACTGAAGCCATATAAATGATCTAGATGGGGTATATAAGATAAAGTAAGGTCCTCAGTGTTTATACAGTCATTAAACAGTGCCTTAAAGTCCTTTATCTGATGTCTGAAGATTGGGCTTCTGATTAGTGTATATCATTACCCCTTAGTATGGTCCTAACCTATGAACTTATCCTACAGCTAATACTGTGGACCAGAGCCTCATCTGGTTTAAGTGAGTGCAGTTTTTTTATTACAATAACTAATCTAATTATGCCAGATGAGCACCATACCTATTTGAAATCTAATTGAAAGAGGTTTTTTTACTTGGCTTTTTGGTTTTATTCTTCCAACTAATTGCATACCAAATCAGTGTGGGCTGGGTTGTTGATCACTGGCACTCAACATCAATTTTAAACCACAATCAGAATAACACTAGGTATAGAATAGAGATTTCAGAGAGGTTTTTCTGTATAAGTTTACATCATGCCTGAGTTTGCCCTGATTCTGCATTCCTGCTGATGCAGCTGGCATCTCAAGAGTCCTAAGCAGTAGTGGACCAGGCCTATTATATAATATCAAATGCACAACAAGCAATCTAGTATATTTTTATAATTGTTACTCATGCAGTATGATTTTAACTCTTTATGCAGTGCTACACTCTTGTTTAAGGACAAGTAAAGTGAGTTTACCCTTAACAATGTATTTTATGGGTGCTTAGATGCCACAATTACAGATATGCTGATAATTAATTAAAAATAGCTGGATGGATAAGATGGATATTGAACAGTGCAATGTTTCCACATTTGGCTCTAAGTAGGAAACACTATGGAAATTTTTAACACTAGAAATATCACACTCTGCACTAAAGCAAAAGATGTTTCCCATTGCTCTCAGAAGCTAATGTATGGCTTTTCCAATAACAACTGCAATGCAATGTCAGAACTCTCCAGAGCAGGCAATATCCCTCCTATGTCTCCATACAAGTTTTGCCTTACACATAGCAGCTGTTGCCTAGAGATGTCCCTGGCTGGAGCAGAAGTTTGCAGCATTTGACAGGAGCCCCTATTGTCTCTTGCTACTCACATGAGAAAAAGTAATGAGACTTTGGTAAATACAAAAAAAAAAAAAAAGAAAGAAAGAAATCAATCAACCATTTTAACTCTTCCACCCAAAATCTAACATTGTAATTGAGATGGACACTTTCATTACATTCTTTTAAGGTACACTGGATAAAATTAATAATGCATTAAGATCTATGTGCATGCTGCTAACCATTGTCCTTAGTAAAAAAACTTAAAAATTGCATGCCTAAGTCACATTTTTGCTAGATTGCAGTACAGGATCATTTTGTATAATTTAAAATAGGAAACAGTAGACTTTATTAACCTTAAATTAAGCTTCAGCTTTTTGAATAAATTAATGACTTTATAGTATTCTGAAATAGTTCTTGACAACTGTGACATAAACAAATGCAGAGATTTTCCATAGAAGAAGTGGTCAAACCTTAGTTAGACAGCAAATGCCTCAGTCTTTCTCATTTTTTCACTTTCCAAAATACAGGTATGCATGTTTTTTCAGTAGTTTCATTGCAACTTAAAAGCTTTATGTAAGGGGAAGGGAGTGAAGGTAGGAAGAGAAGCTTTCCTATATCAAGGTAAATTTTAAATCTATCTGTCATCTTTCTTTGGAACATTGTAGCACTAAGTTGAAAACTTCCTACATCACTTTTTGCTTCTAGAAATCTCATCAAGGTAATTGTGGTTTTTTATCATCACCAAAAATACTACTAAGTTTTGGTCTCTAGATCATTTGAAGTAGATGCTGCAACCAAAAGTGATGGCATTGCTTTTCCCTAAAGACTAAGACAGCAGTTTCATGACTTGCTGGGAGTAGAGGTGCAGGATCTACTCTTAATCTAACAGTAATATTGTTGGTTTTCTAACTACATCAGCCTTCATTTAAGAAATGTCTTACCTTTTAAATTGAATCACTGAAAATTAGTTTCCATTTTCAAATAAAATTCCATAGTTTCATAGGATGATTTTTAATACTGTCTATGGTACCTAAGGATCAGTGAGAATGTCCTTTTTTTATTTTTTTTGCACAAAAATCTAGCTCAAAATATGCATAAATATGTTAGCAACTGTTTATAAAAGTAGTTTCACTGAAGGCAATGTAATTGTCTTTGAACAAAATTACTTTGAGAGTTAGCTACTTGTAAGGTAGGGGGTAAAATGAAGGGAGTAAATTGCACCTTGTGAGCATCCTTGAGAAAGAGCTAATTTTTCTGATTTCCATTCAGGCTTTTACTACTGCTCAGCATGGAAACATAACTGACTAAAAATTGAAAATAATAATCCTTCACCGTAATGTGTGAATAATAACTTGCTTACAAGAAAGAACAATTCAAATCAAATGCACCAATGATGATGAGCAGCTTGCCAGCACCCTAACAGGCAATGAAAGCTATACGCAGTGGGTCCTTAGAAGACTAAGTTGCACAAAGAATGCAGCATAAATGAGATATTACAAGTGAGCTGACAAAATAATCAAGTCCCATTTTTCTGTAAATGCTATAAAACACATCATTTCACACACATGCCATTTTCATATAGTGCATCCTCCCACAACTATTTAAGCCTTCCTCCTCTTTCATCTAGTACTACTAGAAAAAAAAGTTAGAATTCACAAACCATTGCAAATTTTTTTCATAGCAATAACTTATATTTTTGCCAGTAATAGAAATATAGTGCACTGTAAAACATGAGTCAACTCAGTAATGCTAGACTGTCTTTTCTTCAACTATTTTCCATTAACAAGAACAAAACCAGTTTTGTCAGCACCTCTTTAAAGGTGAAAGGGAGATGGAAAGTTCCTGTTTGTTTTTTAGCTCTGAATTAAAGTCATACTCAGAATTCTTAATTCTGCAAGAAAAATATGTTTTTTCACTAACCACAGAATCAATAGGTTTATTTGTTGCAAGTTCCATTTTGTTATTTTTCCTAAATGCATTCTGTACTTCTTTCTTAAAGCTTTATTCATGTCACTGTTCAACAGTAGATGGAGCAGTGGATCATTACTGTATTTTAGATATTTGTGTCAATAACTGCATAATTTTTCAGCTGATGTCATATAAGACTAGAAAAGCAAATAAAAAAATGATATAGAGAAAATAATTGTTAGTTGAAAGATTTAGAATGATGAAGGAAATTGAAAGAACAGTAATCTGGGTTTACTTCAACAGATTATTAAGACAATCTTGCATTTATGACTCATATAAGTGATTCATAAACACACATTCAAATCGCGAACCTTGTGTTAGTCGAATACAGTAAATACGTACACCCTTAACCTTGATACATTCAGTCACACATATTTTTCTTATGACAAAAAGTGAAGTTCATAAATATTCCATATAATGAAAGGAAGAAGTGGAAGTCTAAGTTAAAATAACCATTACAAGAGCCATTTATTTTATACTTTCATCAAATACTTCTCCTGTAAATTGTTTCTATGAAATTTACCACAATAAATTCTTTTGAAACCTACCACAATTACACCATGAACCTTGTTTGTTGAGCAGGGGTTAGATTCTCACCTAACTTTAACTACCTACTACTATTTAGTTTAAGATGATCAACCCCAGCCCACATCTTCAGTGGAGACAGACAGACACTTCAGTTGAAGTGTCATGAGGAGACTCAGTTCTGAGGTTTCTCCTCTTCATAGACACAGATGATGGACTTAAGCTAGGTCTTGGGTTTTGATGGCTACAGCTACCCCAAGAATCCAGACTTTGTTGAACCCAATAGTGTAATTTCCCTGAAAATCAATTTGGTCTCAATGGTAATTGTATTCACAAAAATTTCAGTTGCCACATGCTCTATTTTGAAACTTTGTATAATTACTCAGAGTCATACTGCCAATATTTCTTGTTACAAATCAAGGCCAGAGGAAAACTCCTCAGATGGCTTCAAAGTCCTAGTTCTCATATCCAAGCCTGGCTCCCTCCCCCGCTTCCTTCCAGCAGCATTAACTTTTTCTCTGCAATCTCACAAATCGGAAAAAGAGTAACCTCTAAAGCTGTTTTAGACTGAAGGTCAGAATTCAAAGGATTGGTAACTTTATCCACAGAGCCCTGCAATCACATTGCTATTGGAAACACACCCAGAAGCACCAGCACTTGAGATGTTTTTATTAAGCAATGTCAATAGGTACAAAATTTGAAGGATTCTTTTCTATACAGTAAGGTTTATCAAGACTCATATTTTCAAGAGATCAAATTGCTCTCTGCCACTGAATTTCAGTTTAATGTTCTCAGAGGTAAGGAAACTGGGCTCTATGTTACATGCTAATGAAAACAACAGCTTTCGTTTGTTTACCTAAATACTTAAAGAGAGGCACCTCTTACAGCCAAAATGTAAACAAAGCTTAAACTCTCTTTACTGCTTGGATACTTCTAAGCTGCTAATATGGATTTTCTTTTAATTAAGTGCTTTATACAGGTTTTCTACATATATTTCCTCCTTAACAATCTCACTTTCCAAAGAAATATTTAATTCCTAAACCAATTACTCATAATTACATCTATATTTTCAGCCCACGAATGTAAGATGACAGATCCCTTTCAAACCTAGGCTCAAGGGAAAAAAAAATCAGAGGGCAGTCAGTACTTTTGTCCCTGCAAATCTGTCATTAATTTAGAGGGAAGTAGGTTAAAATAAGGATTTCCAGAGAGTTTCACAAGAATTAAGAACAAGCAAATTTTTAATTTCAAGATCTAAAAAAGCAAATCATTTATCTTGCCCCTCATGTCTTGTGCCATATTTGCATACACAAAAGACTTAAGTGCTCCTATCCATCCAAGCGATTCACATAATGAAGTCCTGAAAATGTGTCTTTAAGGATGTCCTGCCTTTTATAGTACAGAAATCTCTGTATACAACAACATCCAGTAAATAATGTTTCTAATCTAGACACAGACAAATGAAAACACATCTTGCACTAGATGTCAATTGATGTGTTGAAAGACACATCAAGGTACAGCACACCAAGCAGACACAGAACCCATTTCATGCAGTGATACCAGAAGAATGCAATAACATAAGAAGACACAAAAATACACAGAACAGAACAGTGTGAAGAACTCAAAACAAAGGTAGATAAGCAGATATAAACAGTTTTAAACTCTTATAATTTGATTTTGTAAAAATCATAATTTGGCAGCTATGAGTATAAAGAATGTGTGGAGTGCAACTCAAAACTGCTGATTTGCCATGTTCCTTATACTCTTAGGCAGGGTACCTTCGTGTATCTAGTCTGATTTTTAATAACTGTTTGGGAAAGCAGCACTTCTTCATTTTAACTTCTACAATTTCAGGGATTTTATTTACTCATTTGTATAGACAATCTTCTCCTTTTCTTCATCTATCTTCAATAAATGCCATTGCAGAATGAAAAGTCTGACTGCAGGAAAGGAGAAGATAAAGGGGACACGAGTGACAAAGCTGGTGAGGGGGCTGGAGAACAGGCCTTATGAGGAGTGGCTGAGAGAGCNTTAAGGCATGGGTGGACGAGATGCGGAGAGGTATGGTTTAATATTTGGTAGGAATGGTTGGACTCGATGATCCATTGGGTCTTTTCCAACCTGGTGGGTCTATAATTCTAAAATTCTATATTAGAAACACCTAGGAAAATTTAGTAGATTTAGTAGCCTAAAAATACACGTAGTCTGATACATCCTCCACCAACTGTTTATTGAAATTATACAACCAGACAGAATGATGGAAGTGATGTATTAAGGTGCCTGGGACACAAACAAGGGCTCCATTGCCCTGGCTGAGGGCACTAGCGATGCTGCTGTCATGTCAGTTCCTGCCGCCTGCTCCACCAAGCCCCAGTGAGCTATATGGCCATACAGGAAAGCATCTCTGGCCCCCGCAGCTGTTGATTAATTGCTTCCCCACCCCTCACTGCAAAGAAAAACAAATGTCCAGAATGAAGGCTCTCTCTCCTGAACCTTATTCCACATCTACAAAGGGTTTTGAACTCAGAAAGAGGCTCAGGAAGTGTGGTGCCGACAGTTTGGAAGGGGGGAAATACAAGGGATGGAGACTGGCTGCCCCTCAGCTGGGTACAGCTTGGGCTCTCATTGCACTGTGATACCCAAAAAAGCTGCCCCAAGCCAGCAATTATATCCCATTGGGTCTTTTCTCTTCCCTCCTGTCTCCCTTCTCATAAAATCCTCATTATTTTTAGCTCTAATATCTTTTTTTTTTTAAATAGGAAAACACAATTAATATTTCCACATCCAAAATATTATAAAATATTGTGTATGCATCTTAAAGCCTGAATTAAAATAGATCAGCTTCATGTTGAGTTTCTTTTTATGGAATTGGCCTCAGACATTTGTGGTATACCAAGCACAGAGGGAGCTTTATACAAATCTTTCTGTATTAGCTGATGAATTCCAGATTTTGGCTCTTGATTTTCTGGTTAGTAAGTAAATAATAGTAAATAGTTCTGCTATATGCATCATAAAGTAACAACTGGTAGCTCAAATATTTTTTATGGTAATCTGATATGGCATTACCTAAAATTGTTTCTATTGTCTGATGAGCGGGCAGGATGAAATACATTTCAGCAGGTCCTATGTTACCAAGTTCCTGTCAACCAGTACTGGGATCTGCTTCAGCCTAGGCCACCTTCCTGCAGTCTGATCCTTAGACTAATACTTTTGACCTCTAAAGGACTGTGTACTGGCGTTTATCCTGGTTGGTGTTTATCCTTACAGGCCAGGCTGCAGGATCCAAGTCTGGTAATCAGTTTGTGTTTGGATAAAATTAAGTCTACCAAGACACCAGTTTCTCAAAATTTGAATGGGTATAATCACTTGAAGTGAATGGCAATGAAAAAATAGCTGAACATTAATATGTAGGAAAAAAATGTTTCCCATTAATTTAGTAAGAGGAGTATACTTGGGAGACCTTGGATAAGAGGTTTGAAGACTGCTGTTTACACTTTGTTTAGAAGTCATTACTATGAATTTTTAAAAAAGAGGAATAAATCACAGTGATTTAAGAGACTGGTTTGAGACACTGATTTGCTAAATCTTTACACTCACCTAAGCTTGCTTGTAACTTTGCAAGACATAAGTTTCTTTGTTGTAATAAAACTGCACTGCTCAGCTTAAAAATTTTTCAACTTCAGTTCTGTTTAAGCATATACATAGCTTTTCTCCATGTATAATATCTGTAAATTCTCAAATAGCTGAGAACTAATAGTAATGAGAACTACTAGCAGTTAGAAAGCAGTAATGTCATTTGACAGTCAACAAACATAAAAGTACATGTGTAGACATCAGTGGAAAAATGATAGCTGAATAAATTAAAAAATGGTGACATCCAGACTTTATATGATTTCCACATATCAATCTGCCATAAGTACACAGGTGTCATTTGCTCAAGTGAAGAATCAATTCATTTAGTATCTCCTTTAGCATATGAAAATGTGTTTCTTTCCTCCCATCCTAGAACTATTAACCCACAGCATCCTTCCTTTCCTAACACCAAATGCAACTATATCCACATTAACATCTCTGCAAGGTTCCTTCTACTGAAAGAAGTAAATCCAATAAATTTTGTTCACTTGAATGAATCTTGGATTAGCTTCATGATCTGAATATCCTTACTCTGGTTGCTTTCTGTAGTGTGGTAATGGACTGAAGAATTTAAAGAAACAGATTTTGAAACATTCTTTTATGAAAGTTTGGAAGAAACAGGTATGTTTTGATATTTTCAAACTGATATTGAACCTTTAAAACTGATTTATAATACCTGAACTTTCATATTCCAGTCACAGATGGAAGACCAGGTAAAGGTTAGCATCTTATTAATGACTGTTGAAAAACATTTACAAGGAAAAATAAAATTATGACAAGGTGTTAATATTATGAATAATTATAGTGGGTAATTATGAATTGAATCAACAAGATAAAAGGAATAATTTTCCTGTCCACCAGAAAAAGACCAAGTAACCTCAAAATGTTCCCAACTCCATAAATTTGCCTTGGCTTTCAACTTAACTTACAATGCAACCCAAATAACTGTATTGGAATGAAGTAACTAATGATGTAACATTGGCACTGGTGCTTAAATTGTGCTACTGAGCATATCATGTGCCATTTCTCCGCTTGCAGAGCTAAGCACTGTGTTTAGGCTACCATCCTCTACTACCTACGGCCTGACAGGATTCAGAAAACACCACAGCACCCACATCCTTATGCAAATGCAATTTGTTAGTATCAGATACTGCATCTCTCACAGCACAGCAAAGTGGCTTGGCCAGGAGAGGTGGAGATGACTTATTGATGGAGAACAGGACAGCATGGTGGTGAGTGGGCCCTCCTGCAACTCAGGACCTACCTGTAGGATCAAACAACAGTCTTCCAACTGCAGCTCTTGCTACATAAGTCACATTGTTCTCCTAGGTGGCACTTGAATGACTCAGTTTTGGAAGCAGAAGCAGTAGCATGCAGGCACCTACACAAAGGACTTGGGTTCAAATCCGAAAGCTACCACATGGCGGGATGCAGCTGCAGCTTTCATACAAGCATGTGGCAGGAGAAACCACAGTATCTCCAAAGTGCAGGTGGACTTCTGAAAAGGGATGAGGGCACAGATGAAAGGGGGCACAGATGAAAGGAGGCACAGATTCAGGCCCAATGAAAATTTCTGCGTATTTCCTACAACTAGTAAAACTTGCTTTTAATCTAGCTCTCAATAAACATGGCTCTCTATTGCAACAAAGGAAATTTTTCCTGAAGAAACTGAATCTCTCATGAAAACATAATTTTCCTCACCCATCATTTTCACAAATATTTCTACAAGACTTCATCAATACAAATTTTATCAATGTACTTACAAGAATGCTTATCATATTTATCAGAGTTACCAGATGTGATGATGATGAAAATAAAACTAATATTTAGGGGGAAAAAAAACCAACTACAAAAAAGAGTTGTTCTTAAAAAGAGAGTTTTCAATTTTTTCCCTAATTTCTTTTAGCCATTTAGGCTGAAACAAAAGAAAACCTAACTTCTTTCAGCTCTAGGAAATGTAAATATTGATTTACGATTTAAATTTTTTTCTTTTCCTCATCTGCCTGCAACCACAACTCTGACTTCATTAGCTGACATCTGCTAAACGCATCTCAATCATCTTTTCATAACTGCACCCTGAAAGAGTGTTTCATTTCTTCAGTCTTGATCACTTTATCTGATTATTTCTCCATTTACATAATTCCCTGTTAGCTCCGGAAATTACTTTTCAGAAAGTGTTTATCAGAGAAGTCAATGAATTGTCCAACACACTGGTGTCTTGCTCCTAAGCACATTATAAATACTTTCTGAGGAGTCCATTCTCCCACGCAGGGGTGACTGCCTTATTGCATGTCAGAAGCTTAGTTCCCTTCTCTTAACTTTGAAGAAGGAGTCGATGTATCTATTAGATCTCTTTTATGCTCACTCTATCAGCTCTCTTGATCTGAACCACTGAAGTAGGAATCACAGATATTCTGAATTATGTTGGCAGCAGGGACAGTCCCCTGGCAATACAAGCTGGCTGGCATTTTTTTTCATAGCAGGTTCTTCTATCCAGCTGTCCATGAGCTGCTGTCAACAGCTGGGGATGCCCACATTCACCTAGAACAATTTCCATTCCTCTCCCAGTTTACCCTTTTGCTAACCAATTTACATGATTTGCCTTTCTTTACACAAGCTAGTTAAAATTTTCCTTTTGTGAAGAACCACATGTGTTTCCCAGAGGAATCAATTCTCTTGAAACAGGCTTCCTAAAGAGGTTGTAGATGCCCCTCACCTGTCAGTGTTTAAGAGGTATTTGGACAATGTCCTTAATAACACCTTTGATGAGCCCAGAAGTGGTCAAGCAGTTGGATGAGATGATTGTTGCAGGTCCTTTCCAATCATAGAATAGTTAGAGTGGGAAGGGACCTTAAAGATCATCTATTTCCAAACCCCCCTGCCATGGGCAGGGACATCCCACTAGATCAGGCTGCCCAAGGCCCCATCCAACCTGGCCTTGACTACCTCCAGGGCTGGGGCAGCCACAACTTCCCCTGGCAACCCATGCCAGAGCCTCCCCATTCCATGGTGAAGAAATTCTTCCTTATGCCTCATCTAAATCTGCCCCTCTCCAGTATATACCTGTTCCCCCTCATCCTGTCACCACAAGCCTTTATGAATAGTCCCTCTCCAGCTTTCTCTTTCAGATACCAGAAGGTCATTATAAGATCTCCTCTGAGCCTTCTCTTCTCCAGGCTGAACAAGCCCAACTCTCTCAGCCTGCACTCATACAGAAGGTGCTCCAGTCCTCTGAGCATCTCTGTAGCCCTCCTTTGGACCTGTTCCAACAGCTCCATATCCTTCTTACACTGAGGATTACAGAACTGGACACAGTACCACAGTACTGCAGATGAGGTCTCACAAGAGAGGAATAGAGGGGCAGAATTACTTCCTCCAACCTGCTGGCCACACTTCTTTCAACGCAGCCCAGGACACAGTTGGTCTTTTGGGCTGCAAGCGCACATTGCTGGCTCATGTCGAGTTTCTCATTGACCAGCACCCCCAAGTCCTTCTCTGCGGGGCTGCTCTCAATCATGTCATCCCCCATCATGTATTAAAGGTGGGGATTGCCCCAACCCAGGTGCAGGACCTTGCACTCGGCCTTGTTGAACCTCATGAGGTTCTCATAGGGCTGCTTCTGCAGCCTTTCCAGGTCCCTCTGGATGACATCCCATCCTTCCACTGTGTCAACTGCACCACTCAGCTTGGTGTCATCTGCAAACTTGCTAAGGGTGCACTCATTCTCACTGTCAATATCACTGATGAAGATAATAAACAGCACCAGTCCCAGTATGGACCCCTGGGGGACATCACTTGTCACGGATCTCCATCTGGACTTTGAGCCATTGACCACTACTCTTTGAATACGACCATCCAACCAGTTTCTTATCCACTGTATTGTCCAACCATCAAATCCATTTCTCTCCAATTTAGAGAGAAAGATGTTGTGGGGGATGATGTCAATGGCTTTACAGAAGTCCAGATAGATCACATCCATTGGTTTACCTGTGTCTACTGCTGTAGATACTCTGTCATAGAAAGCCACTAAGTTGGTCATACAGAATTTGCCCCTGTTGAAGCCATGCTGGCTGCCAGTAATCACCTCCATGTCATCCATGTGCTTTAGCACAGCTTGTAGGAGGATCTCTTCCATGATCAAAATAGTCTATTCTGTTTCATTCTTATTCTATGCTTGTATTTTCCCTAGAATAAGAAGGTCACTTATATTTTGCTTGTGATATTTAAGTGATCACTCTCTCTGATACTGACCAATTTGTTGCATATTTCTCCTTACCCCTTTAACCATTCCTACACTGGGTCTTGCTAGGAAGGGTGTGAGCGGCTCAGTCTGAATGGAGATGTGACAGTTTCCTTTTGCAGTTAGGGTCCTGGTGAGGAATTTCACTGTTTCACAGCTTCAGAGGAGGAGGATGTTTGGGTTAAGGCAATGTTATACAGAGTGAAAGCATAACATTTCTTTTCTCTTGATCTTTGTTTTGTATCCAGTATTCAGTCCATAGGGCAGAGAAGTTAAGATAAACTGACAAAGCCTATGACAGACTAATTGGTGATGGAATTATTTGACGGAAGATTCCTCCTTGGTTTGACTAGACTTCAGAATGTGGAAACTACTTGGCAGACATGGAAGCACAGAGAGCACTGCAGAATTTCTGCTTTTCCTGACAAGTTTTTTTAAGGTTATATTGATCCAGAATTATATTATCCTTATTTTGCAGGCATCACCATTCTTTGACCTGCTTCATCCATTTTGGGAAAGTAAAGGTAGTACAATAACACTAACAGCTAAACTTAGTTCTGAGGGTCTTGAGGTTTGGATGGGGTGCAGTCACCATATATGTATATTTTTTTTTCAGACAACTGCTTCATCTTTCATTCTTTCCCTGAACTGAATTGACAATCAGGATCTGCAAACCTAGCTAATTATCTTGCTTTGGATTTATGCTGTCGAATAAAAGATCAGTAGATACTAAAATCAACACCATTCATGACTTAATTAAAGATAAGCACCCTGTGTCTTTTAGTAAGCAAGTAGCCAGTAGGACACTGTAGATAGGTGGGATCTTAAGCAAACACATACCCCTTTCCTTTTACTTCCTTCACCTTTCTCATATCATTCTTCAGTGCATATACAGTCTTTATAATACAAAGAACTAGTTAAACCCAATGTTGAGATAAAATTAAGACTCTTAGTATGCTATGAGAAAGTTATTTGATATCTGGTGATCCGATTGACATAAGCTTCTCCTCCTGAGTGATACAATCATCTCTCTTTTTTAGAAAAACCTGTCTGCCCAGTGAGATGGTTGAGTCACCTTCCCTGGAGGTGTTTAAGGGACAGCTAGACGAGGCGCTGAGGGGCATGGTTTAGTATTTGATAGGAATGGTTGGACTTGATGAGCTGATGCGCCTTTTCCAACCTGGTGATTCTATGATTCTATGATATACTGGACTATAGATTTTAAATATCTTTGTTAAAAGTGCAAGCAGATTTAGTGACTTCTTTAGAAACTAAATTAGAAAAGCATTTCCTTTTTAACTAATTGCTGAAAATGTTTTCTTTGGTGTTTTATTATTGCCTTAGTTAGTATGCATTTTTTATTACTGGACAAAAGTAGAGTTTATGTCAACAATTAAAAGCATGTAAACTGCATGATTACTTTGTATTTACACTGGCTTTTACTTCATTGTCTGCATTTTATTTCTGATTGCATAAATATTCATACAGAAACACCAAGGGAAATTTTCAGTGGTGCACAGAGACTACAATATGCAGTTGCTTATTAATTATAATAAGAGTCACATGGCTATGTTCTCACACTCTAATTTGAAAATTTCCCTCCTGCTTTCCACCATCTAAAATACCTGTTTAATTCCAAGTATGCACTGTCTGCATCTCCCACCCTACAATCTATAAACACATAGGGACATGCAGTCTTTTCATGGAGATACTTCAGAATGCTCCAGTGGCATTTTATACCCAAAGAAAAAGGTTCCCAGCCTAATCAGAGTGACTAAACTCCTCATGCTGCTCCTAATCCTCGTCGCTAAAGACATTACCATTAATTTCTTTGCTGAAATGCCTATTTAGATACATTGAAAATTAATATCCTGGGAACTTCTGACATTATTAAAATGACAATTACCAAAAAAGTAAGATTAAAAGAACCACTAAAACCAGAATATTAGTTAATCAATCCAGTAACCCATCAAACAGTTCCAAAAACCGGGCTTTGACACTCCTCTCTCAGAAGCTAATGACAGCAAGTTATAAATGAAAGATTTTTGTCATTTGACTATATTTGAACTTTCTCCATGGTGTGCCAGGAAGGTCAGCCAGGGTATTTTAGAGGAAGGCTGTGAGTAGAGAGAATTACAGGCTTAGGTTACTTACTGTCTTGCCAGAGATTCCCTCTGTTTTATAGCTGCTAGGCTTCATTTTTCACAGTTGCTGCTTCTAACCAGTTTTTTTAACATCTCCTGGAAACTGGGAGTGGAGGAAGGGAGGACGTTTTTTTCCCTAAACTAAAGGGGTTCCATGGCCAAGAAGGCATGGACAGTGAACACAGGCAGCCAGTTGGAGCACAGCCTGCTTAAAGCAGTACCTTAAAACAGGCTGAAATCTAGTGGTGAAGCAGCTACAATGGGTTTGAAGGCTCTTTGTTGGGAAACTTGAAGAGAAGACCACAGGATGGCTTAAGTAAAGGGAATTAAGAGACAAGAAAGAAGGGAAGCACTGGGCTTGGAACCACCAAAGGTATATGACTTGGGGTTGACACAGACCGATCTCTTACCAAAATCCCAGTCTGGGGAGAGGGACACACAACAAACTGTGCCTACTCAAAGCACCCTCAGGGCCAAAAGGCAGCTAGCTTGTACTGAAGACCTGCATGCCTCCAACCTTTCCATCTCTAGTACAGGGTAGCCCCATCCTACAGATTCACAGATGTCTACTGAATGGTACATTTGTCTTTAGCTTTTAATCAGCCAAGGATGTCTATACATGTTCTCCATGATCTGTCTACCTGTTTTCACAAAATGTGAAGGCGTGTGATATTTTGAGTTTGCTAGCTATCTGTCAGACTAGACTGAGATTTCCCAGCAAATTGAAAAGTTATTATTAGGAGACATAAAGCTAGACAGACCTGTACAAAGGCTGTGGTTGCAAAAGTTTGTGTGTTTTGGGGGTTTTTTTTAGGAAACCAGGTTATAACAAGAAACTGTCTGACAGAGTAACTTCATTTTACGTAGAAAGACAGTTCCCCAGAGGGTAAGATCTGTCATTTGACACAGGAAATCCTTTTAGTCCCTACCTACACAAGCAAAGCTGTACCTCAAGAAATCAGGTTCATCCAATAAAACTACTGACAGAAGGAAAACAATATTACAAACACAAAATACTTGCTCAATTTCATTCTGCATTGCCTGCTATCAGGGCCCAGCTATGACTGCAATCAAGAAGTTACTTTTTCCATATTATGGATCACTTGGATTTTTATTTTTCATCTCAGACCTAATGCTGTACACAGCGGGACTGTCCTATCTCATACTTGGACTTGCCTTTGTCATCTTCATCACATAGCAGCAGGTCATGAGTAAGAGTGGTATCAGTGAAGATGATCTTTATTTTTCAGCCTTCATTCAGTCTACTGTGATGAATACCAGAAAATAAAATCAAAGGCAGCACAAAAATGTGATGAGGGTTGATGTCACTAGGAAAGAAGTAAAAGCCACAAGAACAGACACCCTGTACAAGCTTATGATGAACCTGATTTTACATCAAGTAGGTCTTGAAAGGACTTTGTTATACAATCTGCTGGAAAGCCTTAGGCTGTCAGCTCATTTCAAGGAAAATGCGAAGTATGGTGGCAACCTGAAGGCTTAAAATGATGGGGAAGAAGCTTTGTATCAGGAATAGGGAAAGCAAGAGACTTTCTCCCTAGCTTAATGCTGATGCCTCAACAATTTCTAGCTATGGTTATGTGTATTGGTAAAATTACCAACATTCTCTTGAAAAGGAATCTTTTTCTGAAACAAGCAAATCTCAAATCAGAAGTCTTTTCACCAAAACTAAATGAAGTCTTACTTGTCTAATAATATTTTAAAAGCTGTAAGAATAAAAAAAAAAAGCTGAAAGGTCTTTGCATTTAAAGTGTCCTAAAAATTTTACTGCATCCTGCAATTTTTCTGAAAACCCACATTTCCCTCTGTTTTTAACAAGTTTTTCCTTCTTAACATAATTTCCCTGATACAACATTATTTTTACTCCTATTTTAACTCCTCTATGGAAACCTGTTTCTAGTTAAACAGTTATGGAAAGCAATAGCAATAAACAGGCAACAAAGGTGGAAAATCCATGCCGCTAAGTAATATTACTAAACTTGATATCTTTCTTGTAAAACATTTTAAAATTATATTAACTCAGAGTCATACCAAGTTCATGCTGTTCTTTATGAATAAATACATGAGCCCAAAGATTATAACAACCCAGATTGGGTCACATCATGTGTTTTCATCATGGGAGTCAAAAATAAAGCTTGAAAAGTTGAAATTAGTAGCTTTTTAACATATTGATACCTACACAGTTTCCTATTAATTGTTGCCTTTATTAAATATGAAATCAAAAGAATGTTAAGAAAAGTTCACAAGCTGTCAGCAAATGGTAAATTAAAAGCCTACATACAAGTTTTTTATACCAATCATAGAATCATCACTGCCATTCTATTTTTCCTCAGAGATCATATCCTTGCTCAGGTGAAACTGTCAAAACTTGCACCCAAAGTATTGAATACCTGTATCCAAAAAAACCTGCCCCATAATGTAAGCTGCATGTATGGTTTCTTTCATGTTTCATAGTCTGAAGGTCTTATAAGGGCCACTGTTCTTGCACCAGTTGCATATTATCACATGTGAAAGGATTAGAGGAGCATATGGAGACTTGCAACAACAGACAATTTACAAACGCTGACACCTGCATGTAATATAGGTGTAAAAATTGAGTACACCTACCAATTCATTTGGCCTGACTGGATAACTATAGTTTAAGCAAGTGGGTGACAGATGTCTCAGGCATGCTATTTCACATTCATTTTCATGTTAATCTCATTTTCATGTCTCAAAATTAAAGTTCAAAGCTGCCAACTGATTATACAACAGGAAAAATGAGAATAACTCTTGTCAATTTGCCAGACCCCAGCATACACTGAGCTGTTCCATGGTCAACTGCAGCATTGAGGTTTCAGAATGCAAAACACAGTAATTGACACATCTTTGATGAAGCTAAAATGAAGATTTTGCCGTACCTTACTGAAAAATATATTAAAATGCTACTTTTAGGCTGAGATGTCAAATATAACTCAGCCTCCCACCATTCAAGAGTTTGCAGATGGGAACCTCATTGCAGTGTAATGTTGCAGAGGTTTTGGTATAATGTACTATTTTTTAGCTTTGCTCAGAAGCTTGATTCTGTGGAGAAAGTGTCAGGGACCCCAATTACTTGTTATGGTACCTCCTCTCTCTTCAAATATGATCTTGATACTCACAGAGGAAACATCCTTGTGTGTGATCTTGCATATGGGGCTTACATATGAGCATATCTATTAAAGTGGAAGATGGGTGGCTGTTCTGGAAAAGGAGAGCCAGATTCTTGGCTGGCAAAAGCAACATACCAAAAAGTAAACTTGAATTCTGCATATTGTCTGGAGAGCTGTTCTAAAGAATGTAATCCCCTCACAGGAATAAAACTATCATATCATGCCCACTAGGGTACAGTGAGATTTAATTAACAGTCCTGTCTTTCACAAAGAAAGTACCAAATAATAAAAACTGGTTTTGCCAAATGCAAGTAGTACTCCTTTGCTTTTATTAACAGATGCATCATGTCTTATTCCTTCAAGGTGAGGATTAAAATGTTCTATAATAATTTGTGCTATAATAATTTGTTCTATAATAATGTTGTGGGGGGACATTTATTTTAATCTAAAATATATGGTCTATTTGGCCTGTGAATTTCAAAGTTAATGAAGCAAACATCCTCTTACATGTATACGTGAGGAAAAAAAAGGACATAAATCTTCCTGTTTGACCCCCATTCACAAGTGAATATGAAACATGAGGACTTTTAAAGCAAGACAGAATTTTTTTAATGTATTAAAAGCATCTGCTACAGCCTACTGCTACTAAAAAGCCTAGTGCTCCTCACTTTATCACTGCACTGTATACGGTACCTTGCAGATGACTTAGAAGCTTTTATAAGCATGCTATTTCTAAATGGGGAAAAAAAGGAGAGGAAAAAAGTAAAAGCAATCTTATGATGACTTCGCAATTTAGAAAAGAAAGCTCTTTGAAATGCTGCCCTGAGCCACACAGAACTCCAGTTGAATAATTAATTACATATTGACAAAGGTCTTATAAAATAAAAGCTCAGAGCTGTATTGACATTTATATCTTCTTAACATTAATCAGAAAACATCATTCTGCTTGAAACTATTATTCGTAGGTTATATGTTTTAGCTTTCATACACAAATTCTTACCAAGAACATATGTGAATAATGATGCTTTATGGTTATATACATTAACAATTTGCCTACTACTTAATCTTTGTAAGCAACTACTTTATATCAAGAGAACATTAGCATCTGCTACAAATTAATAAGAAATTATTATATGGACATAGATACAAGCCACAGTGTGCTGCAACTATTTCTTTGAATTATTCTATTTAGGCATTACATCTGAATTTTTGTGCAATCAGAAACCATTAACGCACAAATACAACCAAGAATGTGAATTAACATGACTGCGCATGGACTTTACTAGGTAAGATGTAAGAAGAAGATGGACCAAATAACTGAAAAATTTGCAATTCTGTCAGTGTGCTGCATTTCAAAAGAAGTGAGAAAAAAAAAATTGCATGTTTCTGTTTTCCTGTTACATTTGCAATTAATTGAACTAGGATGGCATGCATATTTCTGCCAGAGCTCTTCTATTACAGTACTTCAGATGCACTTAATAAATTGCACCTTTCACAAAAAGGAAAGGTGATGGATTGAAAAATGTTTAGTACAACCATGCATAATTGATAGGTTCCCTAGTGCAAATAAGTGTCTAATAAATAATTAAATTTAATCTCATTATATGAGTTTTCATAATGGGATAATTTAATTAAATGAAAGCCAAAGGGTTTCTAGGGGTTGAAAGATGCTGCTGTTGCTATATTTGGCTAATGGTCTGGGGATAGTATAGTGAAGAAGGGTAATTCACATGGGTGCATGCATTATTTAATGAATCCCTTTGAGATGGAGGAAAGGACAGATCAATGATAACTTGTCATTTTAGCATTGCTTACAATGCACTTTTAAACAACCTGGGAAATGTTAAAAACAGAGAGAGAATCCTGTAGCCCTTTGAAATGCATCAGGCCTCTCTCTGCCAGACACATGGTGAGCGTTATCTTTTGCAATACACAGTTTCACTCTCATCTAACATTGTTAATTTTTTTCCTTCTTTCAGACCAAAAATAAGAGCAAAGCCTTACAAGCTCCTGTATAGTTAGGGCAAGCCTGCTCCTAAGTGAAAGTTATAATGGATACGGCATGTATATCTGATACTAAAAAATTGATAGCTGTGTCATGTGGGACCCATTAACAAGCTTTTTGAGTGGGTTGAGTTTTGAACTTTAAGTCTCCAGAAGCACTTAGCTAGGCTAGGATACTAAAACCGTACAAGTCTAAGTAGTTAGCTCATTTGTAGGTGATCAGTTATGAATTAATATGAATACTGTAGGTTATATCTTTTCAGATAAGAAAGAAGTGTCATTTTGCACCCAGTAAATATGCAATACCCAAAAGCTAAATGGAGTAGGTTTGCAATCTGAACTTCCACTTTCTAATGACCTGTAGATGCAGGAGCATTTTCTCATTTAGAAACTTTTATCTTTACTGGTGAAATCTAAACACAATGACTGCTGTACTGCCACAGCCTTGTGTTTTGTCCCTTCCAGAGAGCCTCATCCATCTGATGGTACCAGATGTTAATCACTTTTCTAGAACAACACCAGAGCGATACAATTGCCCATGGTTTTGACTTCTGAAGCATAAAGATTATGTAACATTAAAAAAAAAACTTTCTGTAATTGCTCTTGTTATCTCTATTATACTTTTTAATATCCTTTTATATCTTTCTGAACTGTAAAACTAATTTTTCTTCTGAGTAACACAGTCTTATTACTTGCACAAAGAAAACATTTGCTAGTATCAGTGAAACCATTTTAATTTTTCATTGGTGCTATGCTCTAAGCAGAAGTGACACTGAGCACAAAAGCATGCATGAACCTTTCTAAGAGCTCTGGCTATAGCAGCTCATACAGCCCTTCTAAATAGTTTGCATCAAATTTGCCACTTCTATCAGGTCCCACAATGATTCTTCAGTCTTTCTTAATCTTCTTCAACTAAATTATCTTTGCTTAAATTTCTCATCTCTCCATTGCACTTTTAGTTGATTAACAAGTGTATTTATCAACATACTTGTAGTATAGGTGCTGAAGATTTTGCATTGTATCAATCTCCCATTTCTATTTGTTCTTTATTCTCACAGCCACTTTTCAATCAACACAGAAGTTTAGCAGTAATGTGAAAGCTTGATTCAACATCAAATATAATGTAACTATCTGGTTTGTGTTCACCTTCTCAGTGACCCACATGAAGAACGTAGAAACCTCACTGTGTCTCAATTATGTTCTCCAAGGGATTTGTATCTCTACACTTACTGGATATCTCACAGAAAAACAAGTCTCAGTGCTTTTCAGTATTTTTTTAACCAACCCCTTCCTAAGCTGAACAATGCCATTTGGTCATCTTGCTGCTATGCCATTATTTTGTTTACCACTTCCTTCAGCATTGTAAACACAAACAATTACTCAACTTTGTATAAAATGTAGGTTTAATTTTACACTAACGATGAATAATTCACGAGTCTTTAGGGAGATGTAGTACCTCTTCTATTCTCAACCCTTCTTAATATTTAGTTTTTTAGTTTAATGGCCTGACGGATTAATGTTTTGACTTTTACAAATTCAATAATGGAATGATTTTTTTTTTTTATTCCAGTGGGGATTAGCAACAGGATCCTAAGAAAAATTATTGCAAAATATTTTTTGCTATTTATCACATAACCTCTTCAATCTATTTCTCTACAAACAAACAAACAAAATATACATGTTTGGGAAAATACAAGGGTCTGTATTTTATGACTTGGGTGCCCAGAATTCAGTAGCTTGACTTCTGTGAGAGTTAAATATTCTCAGTTCCTATTAAATGAGTTTCAGAGGAAGAGGACTGAAATTAAGATGTTCTTTTCTATAATTCCACTTCCTCAGGCACAGTCATCTACTTAAATCTCTGGGAGGATTTGTGTACATTTTATTACAGCTTATTTAATTCAAACAGCTGGGAGGCAAGACCTCTGCTGATTATTCACTAATGGGTTATGTCTTTCAAAGAACTAATGAAGTTCTCCATCCATTTCTCTGCTTCTCTGCTTCTCTAAGGAAAACTCCAGTAAACCAAGCTAAAATATACATAAGGCCAAACTTAAATGGTGTACAAACTTTAAGGGATTTGGGGCAGAGGGATTTTCTTTGTGTAAGAATGGGACCTTCTATTTATTTTTCCTATTAAGTTACAAATTCCAATTCTACCCCCAACCCAGAACTAGTATTCTTATACCAGCACCTCAGCAGACTATGTCCAATATTGCAACTGTGATCATACAATAGATTTAAATTATAACATTTGATTTCTACTCCCTACTACAATGTTTTTCCAGACTCAAAGACAAAGTTCCAGTAAGTCATAAAAGGGAAAAAAGAATCAAATGAGAAAATAAAATGGAGATATTTTGGTGGAAATTTAAAGTATATCTAATTCATATAATTCCCCTTTTCACAGTTTCTTTCCTTTATGAAAATTCCTGTCAGCCACCTAAAGTTCAAACTTTGGCAGTCAGAGTTTTCACATGATACTCCAGTATCTGTAAAATTTAACACTGCTATGTGGCTGAATAGTGACTCCATGTATCTTTTATCAGTAAAATCAACACAGTACAGTATGGAAATATCGTAATTTCAGCTCACAAATCCAGGTTTTTTTCCTAACTAGTGATTCTACAAGTCCACATCTTCTAGTAAAGAGTTGGTATCTGGTAGTAATGAGTACATCGGTTAATACTTTCATAAAGCTCTGCTTTTTGAAGCACTACTGAATCTCAATGCACTGGAATTAGGAGGTAACAAGAAATGCATGTAATATTTGACCTGTTAAATGCATCCCAAAACTTATTTTTAAAACTGCATTTGTACTAAAGTTATTGCGCTTTTGGGGTTTATTTGGTTTCTGTATTATTTCTTTTGAAATCTACTTTTGTAAATCTAACTTTCTTGAACTATATCACTTAGAGCAGAAAGCAGGAGTGAATCTATTTTATGATGACATTGCAGTAAAGTTTGTAAGACCTATTCAAAATATATAAATTAAACCTGAGAATGGCTCCCAAATAAATATATTTTTTACTGTTTCCACAAATCACATGAATCAGTATTCCACTCTGGCTTTTATATAAAACAACAGGCAATAGCACATGAACTTACATTTTTAACTATTAAAGACTGAAATACAGGAGCTATCTCCATTTTTTTCTCTGTGTATCAATTCACATCACATAAGTTTGTTCCCTTAAACATAACTTTAATAGGCCTCAATAATCAAATGTAAACCCACTGTTTTACTGCCATTTCTGGACTCTTTCCTGCTGCTGTGAAGTCCTTCCCTAAATGATTTCCATGACCTCAGTTCTCCATGAGACATGCTAGCTGGCATAATGAACAACAAAACTTCAGTTACACCAGAGAAAAAGTCTACTTAAAATAGAAAGGAACCAAAACATTAATATTTTCCCTGCTTGCAGCACAGGAGGGATGCTCTGATAGAATTGACCAAAATCTGTAGAACTTGAACTGGGGTACATGTCGCTAACTGAAGCCTTCCCAAGGCACTACAGGATACTATCAAATGAATGTCAGCAAATCTGCTCGAAAAGCAAACTGCCCATCTATCCATAAGTAGACACTGTTCATCAGTAGCTAGCACTAAATCTAAATGATCATGATTTCTGCATGATTAAGAACTACTTTGTGATCTGCTCCCTTCCTTTCTCCTGCTTTTCTATCCATCCATCTAGTATATCTCTCCATATTTTCACATGGCACTGAATCTCCTGCAAGTCTTCCAAGGATAAGAACAAAATGCTCAGCTACCACTCATTTCCATAGACGCAGAAATCTAAAAGAAAATCTTTCCACCACTACATATAGCCAAAGTAAATTGAATTTTTACAGTAGGAATACTACATACTGTGGAAAAAATCTCCAGATACCAAGGATAAAACTATCAGAGATTCTCAAGGAATTGCTTATGTTTCCTGTGAACAGTTTGTGTTCAAAATGATCTGTTGGATATACTTTATTAAGGCTTAATGAAAGCTTCAGCAACCTAGCCAGAAGTCCACAGATCCCCTGCAAGGACAGAAATGCTGCAGACAAGCATAAAGTTGTGACAGATGAGCAAGGGTCTGAAAATATCTATGAATCTGGTCTTTCTAACATGTTTCTGTAATTTCTGCTATGCTCGAACTGCTGCATGCAAACTCATTAATACAGCTGTACAACTCAGTTCTGCATTCTTGAACTATGGGTCGGTAAGTAACAGATTTTCACTTTTACCTTTAGGCACACATAGGATCTCCTCTGTCAAATGGAAAATGTAATTGGATTGACATAGGCAATGCTTATTTTTTGTCAATTTTAGCATTTTACTTTGAAAGCAATTTGAAGACACACCCTTGAATTCCCATTGAGAATATATGAAAATGTCCCCACCTACTCCCTCCAGTCCAGTCTCAATCCAGCCACAGAAACAAAATAGTTTTGAATGCAAAGTTATGAGGACAGCCAATGGCAATCTGGAGACCCATTCTCAGGAAGCTGAGATTCATTCATTTGTGAAAAAAGAAACTGTTCATAAAATCAGATGAACCCCTTTTAACAATATGAACATTTTAAGACATCACATGTTTAAGTGTGTTCTCATGAATATATTAAGTGGAAGCAACACATAAGAGGGGAGATCCACTGATTTTTGGAGCAACCTTGCATGATTGAGAGCAGCCCTGCAGAGAAGGACTTGAGGGTGCTGGCTAATGAGAAGCTTGTCATGAGCTAGCTATTTGCACTCATAGCCCAGAAGGCCAACTGTATCCCAGCCTGCACCAAAAGAAGTGTGGCCAGCAGGTCGACAGAAGTGATTCTTCCCCTCTTCTCTGCTCTCGTGAGACCCCACCTAAAGTATTGTGTCCAGTTCTAGAATCCCTAACATAAGAAGGATATGGAACTGCTGGAATGGGTCCAGAGGAGGACTACGGAGATAATTAGAGGGCTGGAGCACCTCCCCTGAGGACAGGCTGAGAGTTGCAATTGTTCACCCTGGAGAAAAGAAGGCTCAGGGGAGACCTTATAGCAGCCTTCAAGTGCCTGAACAGGGCATACAGGAAAGCTGGGGAAGGACTTTTTACATGGGCATGTAGTGATAGGATAAGGGAGAATGGTTTTAAATTGGAAGGGGGAAGATTTAGGTTAGATGTTGGGAAGAAATTCCTCACAATGAGGGTGATGAGACACTGGAACATGCTGCCCAGGGAAGTCGTGAATGCCCCTCCCTGGAAATGTTCAGCACCAGGATAGATGGGGCCTTGAGCAGCTTGATCTTGTGGGAGGCATCCTTGCCCACGGCAGGGGGGTTGGAACTAAATCTTTAAGGTCCCTTCCAACCCAAAGCATTGTATGATTAATGTAAATAGTAGATTACTCTGCATACTAGTCTTTCAGACTTCCTACATCATTTATTATAAAATAAGTACACTTAAATGTCCTTATGCAGCACATATTAAAAGCTCAGAAGAAAATAGTCACAAATTTTAGTCAATGAGGCATAAATTAAATTGTCTCCAAGTAGATCTTGGCTTGATACATTATTTTTCCATTCAGAAGACTGAGGTGGCAGATTGTAATGGTTCATATTGCATTAGTAATTCATGGAAGAATACAATACTTGTAATTCTAAAACTATGTTCAGACACCGGAGAGAGGGACAGCTGTCTATTCCTCTCCATTCCTTACCTCCAGCTAAAAAAACCAGGAGCTCACCTGTACTTCCATTAACAGAGTCCAATAAGTGATGAAGCACAGAGCAGTTAGCTCCACCATGATCTGTCTCTGCCTCCAGTTCCACTTCTCTTATCAGGAAAGGGTATGAATGGTACAGGAAATTATCTCTATCCTTTCCAGGGCAGAGAGAGAATTCTCACTACCAACCAAGGATCCAGCTGGCCACATACCACAAGCTGCAGAACAACCTGATAACTTGGTGAAATCACTGCTAAACCAATAAAATGCAATAGGTTTCCAGAACTGCTTCTGAACATCTCTGATGGAACCCTTTCCTTAAAGCCTGAAGAGTCAATTTATCACTGTTATGTTCCAGCAGCATCCATGAAGTTGTAGTTTTAGTAGGACTGCAGGTCTACAAGGGTAGAAGCACCTAATACCTGACTTAGATGCTGTAAATGCTCCACATATGTTTTTAAGGTCTAGAGTTTATACACAATGCTATCTGAGTATCTAGGTAGGTATTGATATAGGTACACACATGCACATAAATATTGCAACTAACTCTCCCAGGAATTTTAAGTTTACTATCAGCAGTTGTTTTGTCAGACCTAGACAGTCCCAGTAGAACTTGGAGAATGAATAGCTAAAAAGTGGTATTTATGATTTATTAAATCAAAACTATGCTGAAAATCAAACTTTAATTACAGTATTGCTTTATTTGCAGTATTCCTTCTGGTCCAGTGAAATGGTAAGGAAATAGTTCTTTCTTGTAGCTTTTTGGTAGTTATTTTGCAGAACTATTTTCCATTTGCTAAGTAAGTTGTGCTACAGAGCTTTCTTAAATAAAGAACTGCACAGTTCAAATCATGAAATTACAGCACCATGGGTTGTTATTTATATCAGTGATAAATTTGCCACGAAGGTTCAGAGAGGTACAGAAACATCCACCTGCAGGATTATCTATTAAAAACACCAAAATATATGCATCATTATGGGAAAAAGCTCTCCCTGTTCTCTTTCCTTGATGAAGGTACAGTTTCTTCGATTGGAACAGAAGGTTTACTGCTGAAGTTAACAAAGAACACATGGTTTTCATTTGAGGTACATTCACGTGTTCATTAAAGTGTCCTTGTTGGTCATTTCCAGACTATTTTTTTTTCCCTGCTTCACAATGGTTTGTGTCCTAACACTGTGGCAATTACAGCACGTTACTAAAATGGTCATGGCCATTGTACAATTTCCTTTGCAAAACTGCAAGAGAAACAGGAAAGAGAACCAAATGTAGATCTCATCTGATTTAGATGTAAGAGTAGCTTCTACAGCTCACCTTGTTCATACTTCCTAGGGGTGTTTATTTTCTGTAATTATTCATTTAGGCTTCCCAGAACTTGAATACAAATAAATGTTAAGAAATGAAAAAAGAAGCCTTCATACTGTCTGCAGGGAGGCCTTGGAAACTGCATTAGGTTGTGAGCTATTAGTATTAGCACTAAAGGTGCTAATACTTTGTCACTTGTCACAGATCTGGTAAAAAACAACTGAAAAAAGAATACAAAACCTTCATATTTTTTCTGTTAATGCATGATCATCCTTACATGACCAATCTAAAATTCTCCATTATAATCTGTAAATATTTTCTTTAGATTTGTGTTGCAGTGTTCTATAAAGTTGTTAGATGCATTTTTTAGAAATATGAACTTTAAAAATATGTTAAGTATTGACTTTAGTAGTTTATAACTAAATTTGTGGGGAGTGTTAATTATTTCATTGCATAAAATTGTGTGCATTATTTATAGTCAGAGTTTAAATTTAAGGAAACTACTTCTCTGCTTTAAGTTTCTTTCCTAATGCTTGAAGTCAAGAAAACTCAGCAGTGCGCTGTTACTGCATCCTATGTAAATTAACATAAGTACAGATAACAAAACTCTAAGGGTTCATGACACTTGACAGTATGAAGACAAGACTGCCTTTAAGCACTTGTACAACTGGAATGAGACTGAAATCTCCCTGAAATGTGCAGCAAATATTCAGAGGATGTAAATGTGGGCTTTAAACACACTTAGAAAGTGCTTTCTCAAAAGCTTTCTCAAAACCGAGAAGTATTGTAAAATTCGTAGGTTATGCAGAGGTGGTTCAGATAGTTGGTAGGTGCAATCTAAGCATTCTCTGAGTGACCAGAACTATAAAAACACTTCCAACTCCTGCAGTCTGACAGCAAAAGGGTGGCAAGGCAGTTGCAGGAGAAAGTAATTATTCACATTCATATGATTTTTAAAAAATCAAACTTATTAATATTTTTAAATTAGCTTTTAGTTCCTACTAAATTCTACATAATCCAAATATTTAACTCCTATCTTACATGTGATCCATGTAATATGTCTGCTTAAACACTCTCATTTACTACAAACAGAAGAATAATTTGTTTAGCTACATAATCAGCAGAGAGGTAGAACACAATAAAAGAAAGCATTCTAGCTTTAAAATGAATAAAAATTGATTGTGTCCCTATAAAAACTAAATTGGCAGAGTGTTAATTGCATTTCACATAAACATCTGTAGCAGTCGGTGACTCGTTACTGTGCTGTAATGCAATACAGGACACTTAGGAATAAATGCATCCTCTAGATGAGTTCACAGAGATTTTGTAAAAGCGCCTGATGAGATTGTAAAAATCTGATTAGTCAGAACTGCTAATGACACTTAAAACAAAGGAAAACCTTTAAATAAAATTATTTTGCTTTTCTTTTCTCTTGATAAATTATATGCAAATTACAGTTGATTGAAAAATGTATACCTTGAAGGGAAATCCATGCTAATGAAGGAAATGTCTGATGTTGTCATCAGACAACAAAAGTATTTACTTAAGATATCTGCAGGCACTTGAAAATTTGGAAGAACCTAGTTTTCCTTGTGTATATTAGTATGCTGGAATAGGAAAATATACTCATTCTTCATATTATTTGTTGTTATTATAATGCATGAGACAGTCTCCAGGAGGAAAGTAGGGCGAGTTTCTTCCCTGATGACCTCAAAGTAAAGACTCAGTCCTCACAAGATATAAACACATATTTAAATATATGCCCTGTAAGCAGTTCCCTCAACTTCAGCCACATTATTTAGATGATCACTGGAAGTTTCTAGAATTCACTGTCAGGTCAGAAAATTGAACCTGTATTTTTAGTTTCTTTCATTTATCAGAAATTAAAGTTATACTTAATATATAAAACAACTGCAACATCTAAGCAGGCAGCTGCTTAGATACCAGAAATCAACTACTGGATAAGTAGCAGTTCTGGAAAAATGGCCTTGGAGCACATCACAAACTGAGTCTAAGCAATCTGTGAAATATTCATCCTATTGTGACAGATAAAGTGCAATGTCAAAAGCAAGACATGTGAAGTAATCTTCACACCCACCACCACCCCAACACAGCCTCAGCTCCTTTTAGGTAAAACCTCAATAAAAATGTGAAACAGCAGGTGTTCTTGCAAGGAGCCACAGAGACAAACAAGTTGAGGAAACGAATTATTAGGAATGCCTTAAAGAACTAAGCTTGATGGATCTAGACTTGGTGGATCTAGAAAGGAGAAAATTGAGAAGAGGTATTACAAATCCCTATTAGTTCCTAAAAATCTCTCACAAAAAAGGGTGGTAAATTACCCTCTGTGAACTAGGAATGGAGCAAACTCCATCACAGGTTTCAAAGAGCATATTAGACTAGAATCTAACATGGTTGGTACAAAAAAAATAAGTCCACTGAAAGTTTTAAAAGGCTGGTTTTATTATTATTAATAGATCAATTAAAATCAGTCTCAACTGATCCTCAAATATACACATGAAATGTCCTTTACAGATGAAAGGTAAAGTAACCACTGATGAGCAGAACAGCACTTTCCTTGTCTCATAATTTTTAGTATTACCACTTAGACTACTGTATCAGCTGAGAATGGGCTTTATCCTCCTTGGATTTCTAGAAAATTGAGTAGTCCCAATCCTGGCAAGTGTCTGAAAAATACTCTTCGATACTCCTAAAAAGAGAAACCCCCAGCTTAATAGAAGAAACTCCCAGAAATTTAGCAAAAGACACAAGCTGCAATCACCGAACAGAAAATATAGGAGTTTCAAATGAAATAAACATGTTTTCACGTCACTGTTAGAGTGACTGTATCTTTTCTTGTGTCTAACTTCACTACATACTGTATTTCCATACCTCCAATAGATTATAATAATGCATTGCAAAGCAGCTTGACCTGAAGTGTGGCTGGTGCAGTACCTTTCAATAAATGAAAAATGAGTGGACATATGGAACCACTAGAATCTACTCTTAATCTATTAATGGAGGGTCCTAAATAATGAACCATAGGTTTAGCCTGTTGGTAGCTGCACTGATTATAATGAGACCATTTACTCCTGAGGTTAATGCTTAAGCTGATCCAGATTCTTAAAGCAATCAGATAAAGCTAGTCAAAATGTGTGACAGAAGTGGATGTTCAAAGGGGTTTCCCTTCAGTGAAGCTGGCCAACAGCAAGTTTTCAGTTGGTCTGCCAGATAATCTGTATTGCCAGCAAGGTTCAGCTTGCAGAAGACAACAACCTTCAGTTCCTTTGGGACTGAGAAACAAGACAGGTCAGTCCCATGAAGCAGGATTCTTGTGTCACTGCTTCTTGTGAAAGCACATTCCTGCTATCCTTGATTCTCCTAAGTATGCAATGTACCCTGTGTAGCTTTTCATCTGCAAAGCTTTTAGGATGGAGCTCCTACAGGGAAGAGGTTTGTCCACCTCTACTTTAAAATTAACAGCCCTGTGAAATAAAAGAATTTAAGTATTCACAGCTCACCTGCTTCTAAGTCCTCATCAACCTAACTACAAGGGATTCAACTTGATTTCTTCCTCAAAGACATCAAGAAGTACAGGTCATAGTGAATTTGTGCTGTCTTTCCTCACTGAAATTGCCCCATCTGCTGTGGCATACAACTGAGAAAAGACAGAGAAACCACTAAAGCATTCCCACAGAGCAACGTTCTTCCCTGAAATCTCAGCACAATACCTCTGATTTTACTTAAATCACTGATTAGAAAGCATGTCAGGAAATACAGTGGAGTGCTTTCAATTAATACAACTAAGTTCTGTGCATCTCTCCTAAACAAGTGAATATAGTTAAAATACAAATACAATACAATACAAATACTAATTATGTGCAAAAAACAGCCACTAATGAGTACTAGACGCTAATAAACAAGCAAGCACAGAAGCCAGCCCATTAACAGTTACACAGTAATAACAACTATAAATTTTATGTAGCATATTCTAATCAAATCTGTCATTATCTTAGCACTTTGAGACCCACACTGGGCACCAAAAAGGACTGTCATGGTTTAACCCCAGCCAGCAACTGAGCATCACACAGCTGCTCACTCACTCCTTCCCCCACCACCACCCTCCAGTGGGATAGGTGAGAGAATTGGAAGAGTAAAAGTGAGGGCTGACACAAGGACCTTTAAGTGGTAAAGCAAAAGCCATGCATGCAAGCGACACAAAACAAGGAATTCATTCACTGCTGCCCATTGGCAGACAGGTGTTCAGCCATGTCCAGAGAAATTGGACTCTGTCACTCATAGTAGTTACTTGGGAAGACATATTGCATAACTCTGAACATCATCCCCTTCCTTCACCTTCCCCCAGTTTTATGTGCTGAGCTTGATGTCATATGGTACAGAACATCCCTTTGGTCAGTTGGGGTCAGTTGTCTGAGCTGTACCCTCCCCCAGCTTTTTGTGTACCCCCAGCCTACTCACTGGTGGAGTGAGGTGAGCAGCAGAACGTGGCTGGATTCTCTGTGAGCACTACTCAGTAGTAATAAAACATCCCTGAATTATCAGCACTGTTTCCAGTGCAAATGAAGAAAATAAACCCTACCCCAGCCAAAGCCACCACAGGGAATGCATGAATGATAATCCCTTGAACTGGTAAGTTCTAGGTACAACAACAAAATACCGATCCTTTTAGCATATGAACATAGGGAATTGGCTATATGTTTATATTTCTTTCTCTGACAAAGTAAAAGCTAATGTTTTTCAAAGTAGCTGCAAAAGGGACATCACTAGAACAGAGCTCTGTCAAGTAAACTTTTTGAAAAAGGAACAGCAGAAAGGAAAAGAGCTGGTTCTCCAAGCACTAACTGCAATATTTTCATCTTAAACACGAAAAAAATGCAAAGCAGTTTTCGAAGTCAGTTCTTTAAAATCCAGTAAAGGTAACCTTCTGTAAGATCTGAGAAGGTTCTGTATTTACTGAAAACAGGTAATTTCTCTTCCTTAAAACCTATTACACAAACAATCTGTAAAGTATCTTTCTGAGATTGTGTGTTGTAGCAGTCTGCTATGACTAGCTACTGACGTACTTTCAGTGCATCATAAAATTAAATTATGTGTTCCAGCTCATTGGCTCCTAATTTAGATAAAACAGTAAGATCTGAATTCATAAGGCTGGTTGGTTTGCAAGGGGCCCCCTGTAAGGGACTGTATATTAGGCTATTAAGACTTTAATTTTATCCAGGTTGTGGTTATGTCATGCACTTGAAGTGAAAACATGATTGAATATTTTGAGAAAAAAAATGGTCAATGGAGTGCTTATATGAGCATTTACGGGGAAAGCATTCAGACATGGTGTTTATGCAGACCATAAACAATTTCTAATTACATCCACAATGTCTTCTCTATTAATAGATTATGCTTTCTTCTTTTTACAGATTAGCATTTAGATAAGAGGGACAGATTGTTTCAGGGTTAAACACCATTTCAAATAAGCACTGGACTTAAACTGAGATATGGTTAATTGCTTCTCCCTTGTATGTAACAGAATCATCATCTTCTCATCTGAAAGGAATAAGTGTGAACATATCTCTTCCATGGCAGCAATTTTCCATTTTGTACAGCCATTCACTCCTCTCTGTTACATTTTAAATAAGTTCAGTGCAAAGAGCCTACCACAGAGAGTTCATTTTTACAGAGTGTTAGTTCAGCTGCAACTTCTCCTGAATGATTTAATACATATAGCTATTATGTAACTCAGATTGTCTTCCCATGTTTTAATTTATTCAGTCATTTCCTTTTTAAAACACGTGCAATAGGGTACAGCATACCTCCTGGTTGTGATTTTGAAAGCTTTCAATTTATTAGTTACATTTCTGACACTAAAATACATAGTTCTAAAAAATGTAGATTTAGAACAGTTGGAAACTGCTGTTTTCATATTTTACCCCTGTCTTGCATTAAGGGCTTTTGTCCCAAGGTGAATGTGGTAATGAAGATGTGATTTGGATAAACCCTATATAAAGTATTTTTTCCAGAAACATGCAGTTTTTCAGGAGAGAAAGTTATGAGAATAAGAGAGACCCACCAAGGATTAAAGGAAGGAAACTTGGGGCTATCTCTCTTCCAGCATTCAAGTATGAAGTCGTCCAACTCATTAGTTATCTTATTCAACCTTGACTTTCATTTATATGGTGGACAAGGCTAAAAATGACTTCTACAGGCCTATAGAGTCTCTTCCTGAAAGGAATACCATTAGAGAGAAAACAGTAGTCATTTCACAGTAACTTGCAAAAAGAATGTGGTCAATATTGGGAGCTTATCACAAGAAATGAATTATTTGTTTCCCCCAATGAACATCCTATTACACTGGCTACTATGTTTAGGCTCAAGATTGACAAGGAGGTCCTGCATAGCAAAGATTTAGCTACTGTCTCATGGTACTGCAGGCCAGATGCTGAAAAAACTTGTCTCACATGGAGTTGTTTTAATATTTGTATAGCAGCCAGGCAGGCGGGTTTCCTGTATAAAAAGAACATTTGAACTTTAGGCGTCAACACTGGAAGAATTCATGTTCTTTAATTAGGTCACTGATCCCTCTAAATTTCTGTCTTGACTAGACACAGAAACTTTTTCCAGTGCTCAAGACAGTCAGCCTGTCCCCTCTGCTTCATTTGAAACAGGATGTCTTCCAGGCATATTCATCTACATCCCCTAGACTTTGCATTGCCACTTACATACATACAGGGTGTTTATAAAGGAATACAAAATCCTATAAAATAAAATCAGTCATGTTGTACACTCCTTTTCAGGGATGTATGTGATGAAACATGGCATGTGGCAAGAGGGAGTAGGGCCCGCAAATATCTGGATAAGATATAATTTTTAATCATCTGAGACTTATAGGTATTTGCACATGACTTTTAAAAGTGTGTTGGTCTATTAGCACTATATAGTATAATAAGAATTTAAAGTTTTATCATAGGATCACCAGGTTGGAAGAGACCCACCGGATCATCGAGTCCAACCATTCCTATCAAATGCTAAACCATGTCCCTCAGCACCTCATCCACCCATCCCTTAAACACCTCCAGGGAAGGTAACTCAGCCCCCTCCCTGGGAAGCCTGTTACAGTGCCCAATGACCCTTTCTGTGAAATTTTTTTTCCTAATGTTCAGGCATGTTCTATACCATTTTTGTGTTGGCCAGGAATTGTTGTTTGGGTTGTATTTTATTTTTTAAAAAGAAAGAAAAATCATGCATTTAGTAATTTTTCAGTGAACATCAAGAAATTTCATCTATTATTAAAGCTTTTAAAGGGAGTAGTACTGTTAAATATCTTCATCAATGACACAGACAGTGGGATTGAGTGCACCCCCAGCAAGTTTGCAGACAACACCAAGTTGAGTGCTGCAATCAACACTCCTGAAGGATGAGATGACATCCAGAGGCACCTTGACAAGCTCAAGAAGTGGGTCCATGTGAACCTCATGATGTTCAACAAGGGTATGTGCAAGGTCTTGCACCTGGGTTGGGGTAAACCTCAGTATCACTACAGGTTCGAGGAAGAAGGAATTGAGAGCAGCCTTGAAGAGATGGACTTGAGGGTACTGGTAGAATAAAAGNCCTGGGAAATAGTGTGGCACCCATAAGAGAATTGCTTCCCTGGAATGTATTACCCAATTTATCAATTTTATAATCCATCTCTGCAAAAATCTGAAACCATATTTTACCATGTGATCTTTTAAAAAGATCCCATGGAATGCAACTTGGCATCTAATTTCATTTCCTAGAAAGTATATTTTCAACACAGGATGCAGATTAGAGGTTCACCTATCACAATAACATACCTGTTACTTGAATTTAATGTTTACATGAAAGAAAAGTGAAGATATGTTTAATTTTTTTTATTTTGCTTTTTTTCAAAATTACACAGCAAACAAAAATTCAATTTCATATAAAAATAAAAAAACACCAAGTATTTTACTGTCACACAAGCCATGTGTCTCTTATTCTTTGCTTGATAACATTTGAACCTGGCAGACAGATGGCAGCTTCCGCAGTGCTAAGGGAAAGAGAAGCCTAACTAGAAGACAGATCTTGATTAGCTTTTTCTATAGAGGAAAATGTTGCCTCATAATCTCAGTCAGATTTTAGATAATAGAAAATCCACACAGGAGACAGCTACTGAAAACTGAGCTTCATAAATTTCACTAAAGTCCACTTTTAATCTGATATATTTCAAAACGATAGGCTTTGAAATGCATAATAAACTAATAGACTCATCCACTACAGACTAAGTATCAACTGATAGAAACTGGTATTTAAAAAAGGGAGGAATGTGGGCCATGGAATTATCTCATGTAAGAAAAAATGACACAAAAAACCAGAGGTTGGTGCCTCTGAAATTACTGATAATCTTCTTGCTGACTTGAGCATGTTCATAGTTCCTCTCATTAACTTTGCATTAAGTCCAATCATCAAAAAAAAGTACGTTTCATAATTCACCTAGGTATACATAGCCTGTGATTAGGCCCCTAGACACTAGAGTGAACTACTTATAAGTCGTTTGAATTATGACAAATTAATAGTTCAGAAATATAGAAACAGACGATCTGCAAAAGCACTGTTTGTTGCAGGACTAATTATAGTAACACTGAAATGATCTACTTACATTTGGTTCATACTCAAGATCTTCCTTGTAAACTTGAAAGCTCACAATCAAAAATCAACCGACAACTGAATACAAAGGAACAGCATGACAAATGACCTGACCATCACCTTGGCCACAGTTCAGAAATGTCAATCACCTTAAAAATGAGTCTTAGCACTAGCAATTTTCTCAACAATTTTCTTTCAATCAGATACTTACAAAAGTTATGTATAAAATTCCACTTTATAAGTCCCTTTCTGGGAGATGTGACCTAATAAATCAAGACTTTGAGATTTTTTGTGATTTAATACTTTGCTTCTGCAAAGATTAAAAGATAAATACAGAAGGAATGAAAACAAGGGATTCAGTATAAACAAATGGAAAATTCAATTAGCATTTAGAACAAAATTTACTTTAATACATCATTTATCATGCAAACTTGAGATCCATTCACCACTTACTATACTACTGAGAATCTTCCTATACATCTTTCCCCATTCATGTAACACATATATAACATACATATATATGTATTTATATAACATAATTATAAATGTCTTTACACAATCTGTATGTTTTACAGTAAAAGACATCACTGGCATGATGTTTAAAAGTAACCACATAATCACAGATATCACTAAACTACTGTGTTCACCATGCTGAAGAGAACCGCAGCAATATTGAGCCATGTGCCTTACTTCCCCCTTTGAATACCTGCATAAATCTCATTAATAAGAAACTCATAACCATAAGGGATGCAAAAATGGTATGTGTATAGAAAAATGTTTATACCAAAAAAATCTCAGTAACACCATTTTGGGTTTTAAGTAGGTTTTTAGGACCTGCCCATTTTTAAGTAGTCTTTCAAGACCTGCCCAAGTCTTTGAGTTGCTTCATGGAGTTTCAGCTACTGTTGCTGTTTCAGAAACTGCTGGGGAAGAAAGGGATCAAGAAAAGATGAAACTTCAGGCCTTCTGAAATTACAATTATTTTGTGTGCATGTTAGAAAATAACAAAAAGTAATGTCAATACTTAACATCTAGGTTCAACAAATATGGGACCTTAAGTGAAGTATCTGTGACAGTCCCAGTTTAGTCCCAAGATAACGCAGACTACATTATAAAACTAAGATTTCATAATTAAGTGCAAATAGCATTTTGTGTTAAGGATGTCCCCAGGCTGTCCAGCAGGGTAGCAGTTTATTTGCTGGAAATCTTCCTGCAAGTTGCAAGAGCCTACGGATTATAAACTAGTTTTTGGTAATTGTTCTTGAAGTCTCCTCAGCAATTTCTAAATTAACTATGTTGCTTTTGGCATTCAGTAGCGTAAATGAGCTAAGGTGGTAAAGGCAGAGGAACTGCTAACATTTTAACATCTATATATAACTCAATTTCTTCGACATTCAGTCTCTCCATGTCTCAATCATGAACACAATATTGCATTCCTTATCATACCTTATCTTGTGATATGTACTTTACAGAAGTCCAGTGAGAGTGACTGAAGAGTTACAGCTTTTTGTCAGTTTACCAGTAAATTTCCTCATTTAGTGATTATTGCTGTTCTCTGCAAACAGGGTCAACAAATGGAGTTCTTATAAAAATCTTTAAAATAAAAGGCAGGGAACTAAGCATCACCGGAAGTAGGGAAAAGCATTATTTGAATGCTGCGGGTATTGAGTTTGTTTTGTACATTACATAATGGGAAAACATTTGGGCCCTGGAGCTCAGCTGCATTAAATAGTTTTTGTGGTTATCAAATTTTTTAGCCTAGCTTCAGCTTTTAAAAGTTGCCACAAAAGCGGTTTTCTGTTTTCTACACTGTAGGGGCATAAACATTATCAATTAGATCAACTGACATAAAATTGCTGGTCATTAAAAAACAAGAACTTCCCCCAGGAATTGATAAAATTCTATCAAGCTCTCAGATGTTGAGGGCTCTGTTTATGCCATAAGCATTACACAGAATCATTCAAAATATCATAATTACTTTGCATTCTTCTGTGAGAAGAAAAAAAAGAAGCACACTTGAAATCAATTTCCTTTTTCAATCTAACCTGCTATGGTTTACATCCACAATCTGCATTCATGTTTTGCTGTTTGATTTCTTTTTTTATTTAAATGGGCATTCAGCCAGCTTTAAATATTACCAATTTCTAAGCAAATGTCCACTGATTGCCTTTGAAGCTTATGGATAAAAATGGCATTGAAAAATGGTTCTCATCTGGAAAGACTATGCTGCAAATCCATTAGCGGGTCAGGGAGCGGATCTGCTCCCTCCCAGTCATACCTCTCTGGTAGATCAGTGCAGGCTGCTCTCTGAAGTGACTCCCATTAGTTTTGTCACCTCAAACAGCATTCAAATTACTTTATTTTCTAATAAAATCTTTCAGATTCCAATAAATCTGCATTTATCCTAACACTGATAAGATTTGATAGCTTATTACAAATATTACTTGCAGACTGCCTATTTCTCCCACAGGTAGTGATGCAAGGTCTTCAGGCTAATGAATGAAGAACTGCTTAGAGAGCTGTCAGAATCAAGCCTTATGAATGTAGTAAATAAGCAAATAGGGAGTGTGTAAAAACTGAATATGGAGATTTTTACATTGCATAATGTTACAGTCAAAACATAAATACTGCTTGTAAATACCTCTTCTTCTTTCTGATTTAATAATTCAACAGCAATAACTAAAGCATAAACTCCACTGTTTCTTCTTTTCTTGTCATCAAGTCTCTTGTGCAATGTTCTTATAGCCAAACAAACTGACTTGCATGGAAAACTGAGAAGAAATAAACTACTTTCTAAGGCTTAGAACGTCTCCAAACTAATGTGAGGTGCTGTTTCTTTGGAAGACCCAGAGTTCTCTACTTTTCCTTGGCTCTATGGAAAACAGGCATGTGCATTTGGATTCAGCACCACATATAAAGTGAGGAAAAACCACATACATATTGTTGCAGAAACACTGATAGAACAAGCATAACAGTACATGCACACTCTTCTGTTGGGTTGTTCGGTTTTTTTTAAGGGGCTTTGCAATATCAGTGAAGTATTGATACATTAAAAATATTAATTGATATTGGTGTCTAGTATACCATCAGTGTGTAAGGAAATTAATAGTAATAATAGATAGAACACCTGGTTCAACGTAGAAAATTACACATATGGGTAAATTAAATTCACCACGAGAGTAGTGCAGTACCAGTTTTCAGTATGTTAATCACAACTTAGAATGAAGAAATCAGTCCCATAAAATCTGAGGTTTAAATTGTTAATGCAAGCAGTTAGCTATGGTTAGATGAAAGCACTGGAAAGCTGGAAAGCCCATTAGAAAAAGGCAAAATTTACTGAAACTCAGGGGATCAGTGTAAGATATTGTGACTGACTATCACTTTGTTTTTTTGACAAACTGAACACAATTAAGCAGGGGTAAAAATTAAGTTGTAAACACCATTTTTTTTCCTTTGCAGTAAATTTGCAATTCTATGTTGTTTCCCACTGGAATTTGCTGTGACTGAATGGCAACAGCTCTCAGGAGCACCTGACAATATACACAGCAAGACTGGCATACTGAATGTTAGTCTCATCCTATAAGTGTTTTTTATGTGCCTGAAGATCACTGTTCCAACAAAATGCCTCTTTCCTCATAGATAAATCACTGAACATAAATTATACAGTAAAAGAAATTACTTTCAATAGGAACATCAAAATATGACAACTGGCTATACAACCAGACATGTTCCTATTTAACACATCTGATGTAAGGAAGCTATTAATTTTCTAAATGCGTGGCCAAACATCTTTCTAACACCTGACACAGCATTTTGTTAGGGTAATAAAAGAAAGCCTGACAGCTGCAATTTTCTAGAAATATGGATTAAGCCTTTCACTGTGCTCTTGGGAAAGTTTCCTCTTCTATAAGCTTCTATAATTTGTTTTAAAATGGCTTGCTTCTAATCATTCAGACACAGAGTACTCCTGCATCCACTCCAGCTACAATTTATTTTTTGGCATACATACACATCAGAGCATTGAAAAACAAAAGTATATTCTTCAACATATTCTGACACTGCTTTGAATTAAAAAAAAAAAAAAACAGAAAAAAACCCCAAACAAAACCATTTCTTTTAGGTACTCATCACACTGATTTTACTGATATTACACTGATTATAGTAAAAATCACACTGATAAACTTGAACAACACTTCCTCTGGAAAAAAACTCAAATTATACTAACTGAAGGGGAACACTGCAGTGAAAGTAGCTGGCTTCCCCCCCTGAGAATGAGACGCACTGGAGCCTTGTGCTGTCTGGTGACAGGAACTAAATATATTATTCTGCATTCTCCATAACATTCCAATTCGAATTTAACATGCCAGTAGTCATGACACAAGTGAACAGACAGCTGCCATGAGGAAGGCATTTATTGTTTGAAACAAATATTAATAGAAGAACTACAGCTAAATATAAAAGAAATATAAGAAATACATGTGGCAACTAGTTTTGTATATACAATTTTAAAATATTTTTTCTAAAATTTGCATTGCTTAAAATCCAATCAAGTTAAAAGGTAATAGATTCATCTACTATCAAAATTTCATCACATAGGCCTGTGTTTATGTCATATCATTTGTACATGGTAGCAACAGCAGATATCTAAAAGTAAGTCTACTAACTTTGTCCTATTTTAGAAAGAGCTAAAGAACACACTTAGAATTATCTTTATCCTGCCATTTCCTTTGTCTCACAGTATCACTTTGTATTAATTAAGCAAACTACTCAATAGAGTCAAACTTGATAAACAGATTCTAAAATGTGGAGTTATCATGAAATATTCCCATACTGTACTCTGACAGATGAGAACAAAGAATGTGGAAGTACTGAACAGTGTCATTTAAATATGTGCTCAGTATTTTAAAATGCCAGTCTGCTATAGAAAATAATCACTCTAGAAATTAAATAGTTCAATAGTATACTTTTTTTATAGACTGTATAACAGTCATGGTCAAATGTGTGCACGCTCACAGAGAATAATATGACTTAAGAGAAATCACTGCATTTACAGATTGTAGGAGAAAATTAGGGATCAAATTCATGGCTTTAGCTGTGCACATTATACTCCCACCTCCCCCTTGGAGACCGATTATACAGTATTCAATTCTAGACTTCAGAACTTTATCACTGCAAAAGTGTTGGGGTCAGCCCCTGTGTATTTTGAGTGTTAGAATAGTTCAACTTTCATATCTGGCACTCTCACTCGACTTTCAAAAGGAAACACAAATTTAACATTCAGGACTGCAAGACACAGTGCTTAGTGCAACTTCTATACATAACACAAGCTTACTAGAACTAGCTCAAATTAGTTGGACTAATACAATGAGAGGGGAAGAATTACTATCCCATTTTGCAGACAAAAAATAGGCAGAGGGAAACAACATGGTATCACTACAGTCACACAAGCAGTTTGCAAGATAGTCATGGAGAGGATTCATATCTTCTCCCAAGAGGCCTCTTCTCCCAAGTGACAGGGGACAGGACGAGGGAAAATGGCCTCAAGCTCCACCACAGGAGATTTAGGCTAGAGATTAGGAGGAAGTTTTTTACGGAAAGGGTCATTAGGCATTGGAATATGCTGCCCAGGGAGGTGGTTGATTCGCCTTCCCTGGAGGTGTTTAAGGCATGAGTAGACGAGATCCTGAGGGACATGGTTTAGTGTTTGATGAGAATGGTTGGACTCGATGATCCGATGGGTCTCTTCCAACCCGGTGATTCTGTGATATATCCCAGTGCCAGGTCAGCATCTTAATCACAAAATCTGCCTTGTCACCTAAATATTGCATCCAATTAAAAAAAGATCTCAAAGCAGAGGGATTTAATTTCTTCATCACTGAAGTTTTAGAGCTTTAGAAAGTGTCTGCAGATCAATCATGAAACCTCTCAGTACAGTCTGGGCATACTGAGCTAACACAAAGATTTTGACTTACGCATATCAGATGTAACAGCCAGTTAACCTAGACCTTCAGTTTTGACAGATTCAGGGCTGTTAAAAATAATGAAGTTTTAAAACTCCTTTATGAATATTAAACTGAAAGGCTCTGCTGAATGAAAATAAACCCCAATTCAGAAGCCCAGTACCTGCTCTCTCCACGCTCAGCCTGTTCATGATCCTAATGGTCCTTGATGCTATCCCTCCAAGAGCATCTACAGCTCTGCTAACACCACCATCACACACTTGAGCGTAGCTGTGTTTATTTTTGTTGGAAGACCTACACAGGTCCTGTAAAACACTTCTTAGCACTTAATTTACTCAAATGTTACTTTTAGACCTACAAATGACTCAGAAAACAAATGTTAAAGTACAAAATACATCAGGTTTGTCAGCACCACTTGTTTCTGACAGTTCTCTTTGACTTATAAATGTAACTCTCAATTTCTCAGCAGGGTGCAAGACTTACAGGCAGAGTAATAATGCCCTCTCAACTAGTGCATCACAAGGATTTGGGGTTAAAGACACATAAGTGTGAAACATTTGCCAAATAACCCCATAAAAAGGAAAATATACTAAGACAAGAACTCTATGACAGTAAATGCAATAAAAAAAAAAGCATGGCAAAAGTTTGTAAGCCTCTCTAGGTAACAGGAGTAACAACTACATAAATTCTCCCACCAAGGAATCAGTTTGACATGCACTGTCCCCAACTGTTCAGCAAAATGAAGGACGTGATTTCTATTCCTAGCAGCTGTCTCTAATGCTGAATGCCCTTTGCACGCTTTGGAGGGAATAACATTTTCCTACTTAGCTGCTGACAATGAGAAAGTAGGGTGGCACAACACATCAGTGGTTGAATAGGATGAGTGCAGGAAAAAAAAAATCCCAAAAAAAGCACTGGCCTTTTGACAAAAACAGCAGAGATCCACAAATTATTATTAGCACAAGCTGATAGTGAATGGGAAGAAAGCCAAAGGTGTACCAGAGCTTAAGTAAAAGATTCAGGATGACCTAAAAGGCCTTGGTGTAAATCTGGCATTAGTGTGAAGTAAGCAAATAGTTACAAAGCTCATTGGCAGAAGACAGGTACATAACTGATGCCTCTCAAAGTCATTCTGGGAAAATTTTTAACATGCATTTTTAATTTTATGTCAGGTCACATAAGACTTGAAATCTCAGGGGTACAAATAACTTCTCCAGCATGAGCTGGTATGATCTTTGGTCATGTATAAACACCAACTGGAAGAAATGACTGTTCTCGCTAGTAAATTTGAAAACAAAACCAACAAGTCAAAGGCTAGAAAAGGTAGGTGAAGGAAGGAGCACTTTTACTTGGAGGTAAAAAGAGGGAGCAAACAACTTGTCCTTTCTTCCAAACTTCCTTGCCTCTCTTACAGTTCAGTCATCGTCCACAGCATTTTACTACCCAGTCATGCATTACACCACGCAGCGCAGTTCCCACTTTTCTCCTCACCTTCAGCTTGCTTATCACAGTTTCCCCCTGCACAATACGTCAAATGCCATAACATGCAGATAACAGCTGTAAAACATAAGGAGAATCCACATTCTTGGTATAGGAGGTTTATTAAAATCGTGTTAGATACAAAAAATCTGACAGACTAAGAGGCGCATGGAATCACAGGCGTTAACGTGATCCATCTCACTACACAGTGACAAGCAGTCAATACATCTTGCCATTGCAAGTACAGAGAAGCCATCACACCCAGCCATGAAAATAATCCTCACACAGACTGTCTAAACCTTTAATAGAGAAGAGTAGTTAATGCTTCCAAAATATTAAGATATTACATAGTGCTTTTCTTTTGCTAACACTTATTATTCTCTTCCCACTTCTATGCTGAAAAAGTTCATGGGGGAGGCAAACAGGGGAATAAAATCTTTCTGTGGTGTCATTATGGTCTAACTTTCATTGGATTAACTCATCTCTGGAAGAAGTCAGATTTCAAGGAGCAACTGGACAATGCTCTTAATTATAGGATTTCATTTTAGGTAGTCCTGCCAGAAGCAAGGAGTTGGACTTGAGGATCCTTATGGATCCCCTTCCATCTTGAGGTATTCTATGTTTCTACAGGTCTAGTAAGAGGCAGAAAAAGGATTTGGAGGTGCCATATTGCTGGTGCCCAGTCTTTCATTCTTGATCATAAAATGAAGAAGATACAAAAGGAGGTGGAAGCACAACTAAAGTATAAACAGCTTCTGTGTTTCCTGCACATTTTTAATTGCAATTTGTTGACCAAGTTGAGGTCATGATCTTATCAGTCATTCTCAGTCATTCTACCAAACTACACGAGCACCAAAAGGTTTAGTTTTTACAAGCTTTGCCACACATCTTTGCTCACATCTTCCTGACTTGCAACTGGTGCCAGCTCCCCCAGTTTCTGCTATTTTGGTCAAAACTATTAACCTAAACTGAACATAAATTCACAAAATGTTTCAGTTTCAAAACTCCTTTTTTTTTTTTTAAATTTAATACATTCTGTAAGAAAAATTCTTAATATTTTTGCACTTAAATTTGGTTTTATTTTTTCAACCTTTTATTCCATCATTTTGATCTTATGGGGACACATTGCTTTACCTTAAAATCTTACCTCATTTATCTCTTTAGTTCATCACAGCTACATGAACACTTCTACTCGTCACTGTAATGAGCTCTGCTGTTCAGCTTATGCATACCATCTGAAAAGCAAAATTTTGTTACCTGAATTCTCAGAAGGAGAAGGGAGCTCTTTTTGGTGACAGCCTGTTTGGCTTAACTGTTCAAACGACTCTTTCTAACAACAACAGAAAGCTTTACTCAGATCTCACCCTAGCGCTGTACTGTCACATCTGCACAGATTATAAAACCTCCCACTGTAAAAGTTACTGCAGGACACAAAGTGCTGTTCTCAGTCATTGGCACATAATACAAAAGCTTTACACATTGTCACAGGGTGCTCTGGTCTCACGTGGAATGCTTCTGAGAAACAAAGAAACCTCAAACAAACTGAAAAATCTCACACAATAAAGAAGATTCAGTAAGAGAACCTGTTGCTCTAAATAATAACAAAATGTAAACTTTGCTTGTTTTACAGCTTCATTTCTGTGGTTATTTATGCTGTAAGGAAATGGCCCCAAAATGCTTTCTACACACCAGAATTTTGTGACCTACTTCTCCAGAAAAGGTGGGAAGATAGAATAAAAAAAATATTAATCCTGTTAGGGATGTTGCAATATCCTTTTCTTGATGTTGTTTTAGCTCTGATAGAAAGAGAATTCCCATTGCTTAGGTGGCTCAGTTTTTCACTCCAAAGAGGCTGTTGCATTCAGCAGTGTCAGCAGACAGAAACCAGTAGCAGGGGCAGAAAACAACACTACTCCCTCTGCCTTAGAAATGAGCAAGACTGTCGCTGCCCACCTACAGGCACCAAATCAGCAGAATTTTTCAAGAGAAAATCAGACAATTTGAAGAGGTTTCTAGGCCTCTACTTAATTTTTTTTTTTACAAGGCTGCGTGAGAGATGACTTTTGGAAATATACAAGTAAATCACAAAAAAGAATTAGACCAATATTCACATTGGGAGGGCCTCGGATAGCAAGAGTATTAGCCAGGAATTAGCCAGTTAATAACCAACCACTATAATCCATTACCAGGAGTATTTTTTCATTTCCTAAGAAATAAAAAGAGGTTTCAAAGGTGCAAGCATGCATTCAGTCATACCAGCAGACATTCACACACTACTGACCTACTGACAAGTGGCATGGTAAGCATGCATCTTAGAAGGTGTGAACTTTGTGCTTTTTAACTGTATTACCTGGAAGCCAAGATGCAATTAAATTAATTGCGTACATTCTCTGGGTTTGTATTTTTATACATAATACATGCAATTTGTAGATCTCACTAAAAAGAGGATTTATATATACAATACAGTGAACCACACTTGTAAGAAGTGAACAATCTGCACCAGTACACTCAATTTACACTCTGAAAAGATAACAAGAGTACAAAAAGACAAAATTACTAAATAGGTGGGTAAAAGGCTAATAAAAAAAAAATTAGGAGCAATTCTGATGTCTGGACAAGGCCTCTAGTGCTATTTTAGACATTCTAGACACCTGCATAGAACTAGGAGGCCTGTGCAGAGTTGCAAAAGGTTCAGGCTTCACTGGGGCAGATGCTGAGGATCCAGAGACATTACAGAGGCCAAGCACCATACATTAGAGCTAAATATCTGAAACTGGAAAAAGGCTTAAGTTCTATAGATTCAAATGCAAACCCAAGAGAACACAGGATAAAAAATAAAATAAAATAATACAAAACAAATGGAAGAACCACTGGCTGTTAAAAACTGTAAAAAAATTGGGTGGAAAAACATCATGAAAAACACATGAAAAGCCAACACTTGCCTATGATAATAAAGGAAAGTTTCATCAAGGTAAGGCCATGGCAGTAAAGTGAAATGAATTATTTGCATGATACTCACTATGCAAGAAGATAAGACCTCTACAGCACTAAACCAAACTATCAGCAGAGGAAGCTTTGGGGAGGATTAAAAATATGAAGCCAAACCCAAAGTTCACCAACAATATGAAGCCAGACCCAAAGTTCACCCAAGAGCTCTAAAACAATGGAAGCATGATCAAATCAGCTGCTACAATAAACAAGAAAATTGGTAGGCACACGGGAATATGATGTAATGGGGAAGAGAAAGTATGGCTTTGTAAAGAGAAGTCATAACTTCAAGATTACTAGCATTTCTTTAAGGAGTTAATGATTATTTGGATAAGGATGATTTGGTTAATGTAGTATATTTAGATTTCTGAATAGCTCTCACAAGCCAAAAGCTCTTAAACAATTTGTCACAAGGTAAAATTAAAGGTCTGTTATGAATTACTATTTAAAGGATGGAACAGAGTAAGTGAGTTTTCACAATGATTACTAGTAGAGTTCCAAAATGACCTTCTTTATTAAACATAAATGCCCTGGTAAAGATGGCAAGCAGCAAGGTTATAAATTTGCTAATCCACTCAGTCCTGCTTAAAGTAAAGCTGCCTACAGAGAGCTGCCACCATGGTGACTACACACTACAACAGCCAGTGAAATCCTGTGTTCATGGATGCAAAGTAGAAGACAACTCAAACTAAAGATGAGCAAAGATAAGTGCTGAATTAAATTCTGTTCCCAACAAAAAGATCATGGAGTTATTGGCAAAAATTCTCTCAAAACAACAGCTCAGTTACAAATGGCAGACAGAAGGACGAATACAGTGTTAAGAAATATCAGGAAAGAAACATAAAGTAAACCATAAAACATCATAATGCCAGCGTGCTAACATCTTGATTCTCTCCCACACAGAGTGCATCACCAGCCTCAAGGGGAAAAAAACAAGGCTCTTCAGCTTGGTGGCTCAACACCTCGGTGTTGTGAAAACAAGAGAGGTCTACAGAATCAGGAATGATTGCAGGAAGTGAGGTAAATTAATTATTTCTCATGTAAGGAAAACTTAACACCCCCATGTTTTTGCAGCAGTTATTAGGCAGAAAGCATAACATAACAAAAAGACTTTCTTAGAAAACACATAATTAACTTGGAGAACTCATTGTTACAGAGGCTCAAAGCATAAACATGTCCACACAAAAGCAAGTTCATGAAGGACAACATTAAAGACAATGGTTTGGATATCTCCTCCATCCTGCCTAAAGCAGGATTTTCTTTATTTCTCCTCTCTTTAAACGATTGCAGCTGTTAGATGCAGAACAGCAAGCTCAGTTATGTTATCTAACCCAACATAGTGGTATTTACATACCTCTTGCTCTTCTCTGCCAGTCCAAATCTGAGTGTTCTTCAAGCTGTCATATAAGGCTCCTCTTTTCCTGTCCAGCCTCAGGTGTCTGCTTCTGAGTAGCTATTATCTTTAACCCTACTTAGTCAGACCAAAACAGTGTCAAATTAATTACACTCATCAGAGGCGAGTATTTTACTTAAAATTGCAGATGGAGAAGAAAGTGAAGAGATGGAGAATCCAGCTACTAAGAAGTGCAAGATCTTCTTTGCTCCTGATGATCAAAAGCGGATGCAGTCCTGGCAAATAAAAGACAGCCTTTGAGCAACAATAAACAAGACAAGCTAAGAACAGAAAGAGCTGGTGTCCAGTGCTGCAAGGATTTGGCAGCGTGCTGGTCTTCTGTTTATAGAAAGCATAATGGCAGTATACAACCCTTCCAGGGACTGAGTGGAGGATTTATGCAGTGTCTGCACTATATAAGCCAGCCTGATGTGCCACTTTGCTTTTACAATGCCTTACTAAAACCAGAGAAAAATAAATCAGAGATCTTACATCTTCTCCCTTTCCAAAATATTGTTGCAAATGACACAAATCTGATGTACCTGTCAGTCTCCCACTAAATATATATCGTTCCCAAAAAACCCTAATGAGCAGATAAATAGATGTGAAATAGACTATCTCTAAATTTAGATTCTTTTTTCATGTATGAATAACTGAAGGTGAAAGCAAGGCATATAAGCTTTAACTAGTTTATTCTGAATACAGAGATTCTTTTAGATCTTTTAAATTATTTACAGGCCTAAAAGGGTGGTCAAACATGAAAAATATGTCCAATTATTAAGAAAAAAAACCAACAAAAAATAAAACATGCTTGCTTTCCTAAAAATATCCACAGTACTAAACATGCAAGAGCAAATGCCTGAATCTATGAGCACCCAAGCAGTTCTTAATCTAAATTTTTTTACACCCTTTTATTGTCCCCAAATGTAAGTTTTAAATTATGTTTAAAAATTATTCCACTGTGTAAGAACAGCGTGCAAGTATGCCTGAAATAACTTACTCACTTATTCCTTTTAAGACAGATTGGGGAAAAAAAAAAAGCAAATTTTTATCTTCAAGCAATTTCATTCATTGACTGATGACCATTAAAAAAATTTATAGCCCTGTAAATTATAATCAGGATAATCAAATCCTGTGCTTTGGGGTATGAGCTGATCACCACAGGAGCTGGGAAGAAGTTTTTGCCCATCTGCTGCACTGCACAGTTGTATAGCTGCATTGTTGGTAGGATAGAAAGTTCACCCTATGTGACTGCTGGTGGCAGAATATAAGGCTTTGAACGCCAAAAATGTCAGAATGACAAATTCTGCATGATTGATGCGAAATCCTTATGATGCTTCCCCACTCACTGCTGGACCCTGCTCCTGTGCTATGTGCAGTGACTGAGAAACCAGTGAGCATACAACTTCCAGGACAGTCTGAACAACACAGCTAAAGCAAAACAGGCAGAAAGTCAACTGCATTTTTCTCCTACAAAATCTGAATTTTAATTTCTCCTGCTGTAAACAGGTCCTTGACTGACTAATCTTACCCCCACCAAATATAATTTGATTTTACTGTAGCCATATATGTAAACATAATATGGGAAAATCATGGCATTAACATTATTAACTACTAACAAAATTATAGTCCTCAAGTAAAAGCTGGAACATAACTTAATTTAATCTAATACATTCCATGCACACAGACACACATATATACACTCGCACCAAAATAACATTAATTTAAACATCATGTTTCTGAAATCCACTAATCTGAGGTCAGTATACATAAGATTGAAAACTGCACTTAGACAGGATTTCTCTGTCATTCTATCGTATTTATCTACTACCATAGGACAGTACTAAGCAAAAATATTTTAGAGAAATTTGAAATCAGGAGGAACTTATGTTTCAATGTCCTATGTAAAATAAAAAACCAAACCTAGGAGTTTGCTGTGTATGTAGGAGTGACACGAGCAACAGTTATAGCCCAACTAAGTATCATAGAGCTTTAAGTGCTGAATTTAAACTGCCAGCTTAAAATTGCTATCCATAATGTCATCAGGACACAGACACAAGTCCCATAGCAATGCTCTATGGACCCTTAAGCCTGTAACGTCACTGTTAGTGTGCAGAGATGGCATTTACCCTCTCCCTCATCCAGGATTGTTATGTCTGTACAGCTCCCAATAACCACTGAAGATGACAGGAGGAAAAGGGTGAGTTGGTGACCTTGCCAAAACACTGTTTTAAGGAAACATACTTCAACTAAGCATGGGTAGAGAAGTTCACTACTAGCTTAGTGACTTCTCCTTACAGATGACACGCTTTCTGCTAGGAAGCTCCATCTTACATGTGAGTCAGTGTAACGGAGATGAAGCTGGGAGCTGGAGTTGGTTTGTATCGCTATTCTAGCTAAATACAGGGTTGGACCTGTCACATAAACCTGCATGGTAAATTGGAGACAAAATTTACAAGAGCATGTCTCTAAAGAAGTTACTGAAATCTGTAAGCTTGTTCCACACCACCTTTAAGATATACATTCGAGCAACTGAATGTGAAGTACCTGAATGTTTTAGTTTTGGTTTTTTTACATTTTTGTGTTCTCTCTCTCCACCTAGGAATGCTCATAGAAAATTGTGATTTTATGTACACATCACCATACTTCCCCTCCATAGCTAGTTCTTTAGACTAGAAAACTCACTTAAGAAATAAATTAATTTCTGCATTTACTTGAATGGCAGTAGGACAGGGGGTGTGAGAAGGCTGGTATGGCATGAAAGTCTCTGTACCTGCATGAGTATCCCAGCTTTTGAAGCAGCAACAGAAAACATCCTTCTCAAAAAAAAAATATTTTTTCAGGAAAAACAGTATGTACTTAAAAAGAGAGTTTCAGGTAGTTCACTCAATATTGCATATCTCTGTGCTAAAGTTTTGGTTTAAAAGTGAATTTCAACAAAACAATTTCAGTATGTGCATGTGTAAGTAAAGCAGTGTGTGTATGTGTGGGTGTGTAAATACTGTATATCCAGATGCAAACACTCAACGCATCGAGTAAACTTCAGCTCTATGCCTTAGTACTCAATTCTGAGTCTGGTTACCTTCCGGATTGCTAAGTCTTTCTAAATTAGAACAAGCAATTTCTCTTTGTTTTACCTAATATTTGAAAATGGCAAAAAAGTCCCCTGGGTCACTGAAAATTATCCCTTCATTCCTGCCGCCTGTTTCAAGTCAGTCAAAACATTCCAGACTTCAAAAGGGGGCTTTGCCTGCTTAGGCCATTTTGGTGTCCTTTCTACGGTTGGCCTATGAGGGATTGGTTATTTGGATAAATTAGTTTATGGAGCCTGCTGGCCTTCTAGAAGACCTCAGTGTCTGACTGCAAATTAGTTCTAGTGAACATGTAGAAGTCCCTAGGCAGACGAGAAGAAATAAATGGTGATAAAATCTAATACTACAATGTTTGTAATGTGATTTTATTCTGCTCTGTAGCTTGTAAGCAAAGCTAATGTGGAATTAAAAATTTTAAAATATAAAAATGTCTATGAAAGCACAAAATCAGATCAGTATCCGAGACACAGAAGAGAGGGCTGAACGCTAACTTTAAAGTTAAGCTTTCAGCAGGAATCTTTTACAAGAACAAACAAAAAAACTCCTGGTTTTCCACAAAATCAAGTAGGTATTTACATTACAGATGCACCCCTGCTTAAGCCAGGAAGTCACACAGTAGAGTTCTGCTGGAGTTTGGGCTGTGAATAAACTGCTATGCACTCTTTTAGTGCATAGTTGTACAAATGCCTAAGGAGAGTTTATCCTTAAGGAAGAAAAGCCAGAGAGCCAAAACTAACAAACATGGTTCCTCAAGTGGAACAATGGTCCAGAAAACCTAGTAAAAAAGAAAATAAACTTAACTGGCAGTTTGTTTTTTACTTTAAAGGGCTGAGCTACAACTTCATCAAGACTTTGAAGAAGAGACTTCATGCCAAACAATATGTATACAGTGCATGTATATAGTGGCTGAAAAGAGTTAGACAAATTGTGTATTTTTTTATACCCATATATATACCCATTTTTTATAAGGCAATCTAAAAATGTCTCACACCATAATAAAGACAAAAATCCAACTCTGAAGAAAAAAGAGGGTTTGCAGCTGCCATCAGTAGTGGTACCTGCTGACATACCCCCAACGAAATGCCTGCAAGGTCTCTGTCTGCTCCTAACACCTGGACTATAAGGTCAGTCAATGTTACACTTGAGGTGGGATTATTTTCTAGGATAATTGGAGAAAATTACATTAAAAATATGAGCTATGATTAATGCACCATTTAGGCTCTGGTTCTGTAAAGACTTACCAATATGCACAATACTATAAGCTATGGGTAGAAGTACTTTTGTCAGTGGTACAAGCATCGTTGTGTATGACACTGTGGGGTTTCTGCCACTGATTAGGAAAAGTACATTTTAAGTAACAATAATTCCTCTGTGGTGTTATTGCTAACCCAGATGAATTAATAGTTTGTAGTATATGAGGTATGCCCTTCCAACTGTCCACAAATAGCTTACAATTTTCAAGAGTACTTTTATTAGAATATTGTTAAAGAAAAAAAAAATTACTAATAGTTACTGATTAAGCAGTTACCATAGTCCACATAACAGCAGCTCATTTTAATTTTGGGAAATTAAATACATCAGCTAGTTCCAGATGTTCATTAGTTTTGACACCTACCAAGTGTTATAAGTGAGTTTTCAGGCTTATGTTTCCAATATCCTACCAACTGCAGAGAGTGGAAGGGGAGGTGGAAGGGTGTGTGCGATTACATTTTATAGGCTCAGTTACAGACTGTGATTGCACGCTGTTCGTTGGTCATTGCCTTGCAGAGTTTTCCAGAATGGAAGTATGTTACACATTTCTTCAGAATAACAAGGGAACACAGAGGAGCGTACGTGCTGTGTCAGCCTTTGGGAGAAACTGAAGTAGCACCAACATGCATGATTTTCACAGGTGTCAATTCTATGAGTTTTCAACCAAAGGTAAAACACTTGCACTTTCACTCATCTTCCTAGTAGACTTTGTCCCCTCATGTAACAAACAGGTAAAGTGATGGCATGACAAACATCCTGCTAATGACATTGTTGCAATCCAGAGATCATGTCTGGCTGTCACCAGCAATGCCTACAGGTACAGCCATGCCACCACCACTGCAGTGGCCTCTGAAATCACTCCCAAGCTGAAAACACATGCTATCAAATCTTGGCTCACCTTGAAACAAAATGAACTTTCTAGCCTTTATGGTAGCAAAGATAACCTTGAAAACGTGAAGAGAGTGTAATCTGATGCTTCAGTACGACTGCAAAGAGCCTGAAACAAAGACAGAGAGACGTGAACTGCCCCAGCCATCTCTCTCTGGGCCCCATGGATTCAGCATTTCTGTGGTCATGGAGTCTGGCGTTTTTCCAAGATTCCACAGAATGTTGCATGTTTGCTGCAAAATTCATTATTTTGCTGCAGCCAGGTGCTGGATGGTTTTTGGTTTGGGTCTCTTCCCCCCCCCCCCCCCCTTTTGTTGCTGAAACCAGATTCTTTCTCTGCATCTTGAATGATGTGAATTTTCAGTGCAAGTGCCACTCTGCCATGCATGGCATGGGGTAAGCTGGAGAGTGGTGTCCAGCAAGCAGCAGGGAGGAGCAAGAAGTTGGAAGTATGCAGCCAGGCTGCCCAGAGCATCAACTGAAAGCTGAGGTTTGGGGGCTGCAGGGGGAATTGGAGAAGATTAACTGTTGAAGCAGACTAGGAGCACCTCCTTTCATGGCTCATTGGGTACACACTGTTTAGATCTAACTTGACTGCTGAGGGCCTCAGAGTCTTCACTCTGTTTTTCCAGATGGGCAAAGACCATCCTGAAAACTACTCGATGCTGAAAATATTTCTTGGAGTACAATTTTTCAATGAGAATTTTCAACTATAAGCCTGGATGGGGTAGAATTCATAGAATCATAGAATCACCAGGTTGGAAGAGACTCACCAGATCATCGAGTCCAACCATTCCCACCAATTTCCAAGTATTTTATGCTAGACCAGAAGTAACTATCACTACCAAACAGAGACTGATAGGGAAGAAACACCCTCCAAAATTCTCTCAGAGTGTAAAGTAATACTGAAAACATGCTACTCCTTACTTGTGAAAAATTCCTTGTGCTGAATGTTACAAACTAATTTTTTTTTAAATGCATTTTTTAAAAATCAGTAGGCAAATCAAATTATATAAAATAACCTACATAACTCTAAAATGTCCTTCTGAAGGTTTTTTTAAAAGTTATCATCAGGGTACCTCTAACCCAGACATGTGCCTACTTCAAGCTCATCAAGCCAGAATATCCTGACTATCAGTGTCTGTCACATCTGTAGGGCTTCTAGAGGGTTTCTACGGCAACACTTTAACGGTGAAGTTAAAGTTAAGTTTGAGACTGGTAGAGATTTAGCCTACCACAAATGTAAGCTACTAAATTTCACATCAATTTTTAAAAATCAATTTGGTATAAGGCTTACTGTTACCCCTTCTCAGTTTTCTTACAATCAAAATTTCTTTAACATCTAAACTGACATTTTCGGCTCAAAAATATTTAAAACAAGATGTGGTTCTGTACTCCTTGGGTATGTGTGAGTAGTGAGGTTCACTAAAAATGACTAGCAGGCAGAAAAGCCTCCCACAGGAGGGTGAAGAACATGACCAACAAACACAAATGGAGTCTGGAGCACAAGGACACCAAATCTGGCATAAGATGCAGCCCTGTGCATGGCATTTCAAAGTCTAAACATGTTGGCTATGTATCAGGCTTGCTGAGCAAGCAAAACAATAGCACTTTATTGGTGTTTGCTGCAAAGTGTTTCAACTGAAAAGCCTGCTGTCAACCAGCACCCTGCATCCCTTTTTGCAGGACTGCTCTCCACCCATTCCTCTCTCTATTTATACTGTGTCTGGCATTACTCCATCCTAGGTGCAGGGTCTGGACTTGTTAAATTTCATCCCATTAATCACTGCTCAACACTCCAGCCTATCTAGTTCCCTCTGCAAGGCCACCTGTCCCCTAAGAGGCAGCAGTGCCTCCCAGTTCATTATCGAGATCGCTGTTTTGCTGACAAACTGAAATCAACCACCAGCTTATTAATACAGACATACAAATTAAAAATTACCCATATTTTACAAGGATTGAAGAACTCTTGTTTTAGCTTGATAAAATACAAGTGGAACATCTTTTCTAGGTGCATACATCATTAATAAACAAGTTTTAAAGCATTTTTTTAATTTGGAAAGGAAGAAACTGAACATTGATTACTTTTTCAGGCAGGATAATACAGTGAGATCCTCTGTCTAGCCAGTCTCAGATTTGTGTCACGCTTCTTTCTCAGGCACCTAGTAAAAGAATGGCTAGGGCAGATGTACTGTACAAGTTTGCAAGCTCAAGGTTGCAAATCCGTTCCTACAGAATATGAAAAAAACACACAACGGTACCATTAGGACCACTTCTTCAGGTGATGAAAGTGTTGCTTGGATGCTAAAATTCCCTCTTAGCTGTACAAATGTAAGAGAGAGCAGAAGTTAGCCTACGGGTCTTACTACGGTATCCTCTTGTGCACGTTAACACTCTCAAGTTGCATTCCCATTGCAAACACCATCCACTTCCTCAACAGAGAACTCTTGGCCAAAAAAATGTCAAAGCACCTACTCTTCTTCTCTCACATAGTGCTACCTGGTAAACTTTTCACATCATCTTTTCTCATTCTCCTGCTACTTCCTCTGTTGTCTATCTAGCCCTATTTTCCAAAAACACTGTACACCTTCAACTCTCAGTTGAAGCTCCTCCCTTGTCTGCATGTACTTCCATGGCATAATTTGTATTGGCCATTTCCAAAATTAATGCACCTTTCAACTGGTGCTTGTAGAAAAGCTTTCCTCTTTACCTATGGACTACCACCAGGTTTTAGAGTGGCTACACGTGTATGGCATCTTAAACCCCAAACATCTTTGGATTTCCATGTAGTAATTGCAGAGGGCCAATCTCTCCCTCACCCTCTCTTTCCTTGTATGTGCACAGATAGAGTAGAATAAACAAAAACAGTGTTCATGCCATCTTCTTTATTTTCACTGAAACTATTTTGCCTTCTGACCACTGCTTTTAAGAGATGTCCACATTGATCAACTGACTGATGCAATCATAGCACCCCATCGAATTACAAATGTATTAAAGAGAGGCCTAATTGCAGGATTTGATTCACCAGTTTAATACCTCAATTTTAAACCCATCTAATGAGATGGCAATCAGAAGAGTCACACCCCACAATTCCCTGTGTCATATACCTTTGGGTTCTTGCAGTTATAGGGGCCTAAGTGCTTGTTGACACAGCAAGTTCAGCATTTACTGGTTTAGATTTTGATAATCCTGATAGCATCCATGACTACCACCCACTTGGGTACTGTGAAGGGAAATTCTGAGCAGATGAAGTGTTTTACAGGCTTTCTGGATTAAGTGGTGAAAAGAAGGAATGGAATTAATAACCCCGACAGGAGTGCTGGTAGTGCCAAACCATGAACAAATATTTCCCTTAATACTCCTGTTATGTTAAGTGACGGTTACATTTGTCATTACACACACTCTCAGCATAAGATTACCCGACCCAAACCCACTGCTGTATGCAAAGCCCAGGCTATGCCAGGCATACAGAAAGACAGTATTGCACTGAAAGCCACAGAAAATCCTGACAGTGCTGGGGAAAGGCTTTTCATGCATAGAGGAAAGCCTGATTCCAAACAGAACAAGGACTGAGCTTGGGTGGTGCTGAAAGCCCTGGGATTGCAACTGCAAACAGGACCATCCCTGTTTGGCACCAGTCGGTAACCATGGCCACCCCTTTCTCTAGGACTGAATTGATCCTTTCCACACATTGCTGTAGCAGCAATGGATAAATACCCAAATGTACTCATAGAAACAGACTGTGGAACAAATGAACATTGGAAAATAATCAAAGCCATATTGCTTTAGACAGTAAAAATGACACTAGGCCAGAAGTGTAACAAAAACATGCAACACAACAGGCTTATTATTAGGAGGCTTAGATCCTTCTACTCTGTTGCTATGTGAAAAACTAACATAAGCATCAGGGAAACTGAATATATAAAGGGAACTGTGAGAGATGATGCAGTGTTGTCAAATGTAGAAAATAAATCAGGAAAAATACAGGAAACAAATCTAATAAAATTCACTAAATAGTAGATTTGGGAGTTACTTTATAACTAGTAAAAACAAAGCAATTTCAGTGCGTACCATTTCTGCTAAAACAATACAAAATAAAAACATATATGTAGAACTTCAGTGTTCACTGAGCGCAAAGAATGATATCACAAACTAAACTAACAAATCCATAACATACACTAACCATTTGCCTGTGCATGAAATATTATTTCAAAACATTGTTAAACCGTGTCTAACAGCTTGCAAAATGTTTCACTATTTTGACCTCATAAACAGGCATTTACAAGAAACAACAATGCTGCTGGGTTTTTTAGGAAACACAAATTTTTCCTCTGTTCATAAGGCTCTGCAGGTAGGAGCAGCACCCACTTCTCCCAGAAGCAAATTTGTATCTATTCATGCAGGCACAGAGAAATAACTCCAAACAGCAGGATGAAAACTTTCTAGCAGATCAAAAGTTAACAATATATATGCAGCAAGCAGAATATTTCTTAGAGAAAGTAACAGCCATCACTTTGTAATAGGAATCACTGAAGAGCAATATTTTTAAATCTATATTTATTTTCTGTAGCTTTAGCATAAGCCTCCACCTCTCAGTAAATGTCATCATTTACTGTTTCCAATCACTAGAAGTGCATATAGCTTTCTAAAACTTTCCAGCCACTTGGCTGCAACAAAAATAATTACCCCTTAAAAGCCATAGATTTTTTTTACATAGGACTGACAAACAGTTTACTCACAGACTTCCCATTTATTCCCTGGGGGTCTTCCATCGAATATTTCTTCTTCCAAGTTATGTACAGGCTATTATTTACACTGAGGTTCAGACAGTCCTAGTACACGCACCCACCTGTGGAAAAGACAGTACCACATTGCAATATTAATATGTTGCCATGAAATTAAGAGCTGATCTTTACATCTGCAACTTTGCCATGAACTGACAAGTATTTACAAGTTGGGAGCAGTTAGTTATCTTCAATGAATTTAATTAACTTTGGAAATAAACAAAAATCCACACAAGCCAAAAGCAGGCAGTGAGAGCTCTGTTGTGCTCATTGTCGGCAGATGAATAAAAAGCAGCCAGGAATTCTTCTACTGACAGTATTTCTGTGCCAACAACACATCCTTTCTTTTTTTTTTTCCTTCCTTTTTTTCTTTTCTGATGAAGCTCAGCCTCTCCCTTATATCTATCAATGTCATTTGTACTTTAATGCTAAGAGGAAATAATAACAAAGAAATATGATTGTAGATTGAGCTAGGATAAAAGAGAAAATCCACAAAGTTTTCAAACTGTTGCCCTCAAGCTAAGGATATTTTTATACTAAATCTCTCCACATTTACATTAGGTCACAGTCCTAGACCCTATAAATTATAAGTATGCGATGCTTTGGATTCTCTCACCTTTGGAAACAGTGGTATTTGATGTTAAAAATAACAGTGAAGTGCTGAGACCAATTATCAAAGGCTTACCCCTCCCAAACAGACATCAATTAAAGGTATGATATCCTTACAGAGGTAATTTTCTTTAGAAAAATTGCTGTGAACATTTTACAATTTAGGATTAATCATTCAAATAATTCAAACAAACTCAACTAAAATCCTCATCAGAAAATGCTCATCTTTTTTTAAAGACACAGGGCAACTGCAGTGTGCTAAAGAATAATAAAAATGTAAATAACTTGTTCCACTCTGTGTGTGTGTGTGTGTGTGTGTGTGTGTGTGTGTATATATGCCTTATATAGACAGAGATGCAAATAGCACTTTGCTTATTTGTGACAAGTGAACATATGATGGCATGAAGATAATCAATTTGTCCTAAAACCACCCTGCATATGAAATATATATGTATATTTTTGGATCAGGACCTAAAATCTTTTCCTGGCTAAACAGGATTCTTGCAAAAAAAGAAAAAAAAATTCTATTCAAGTCCAGTTGTTCCATGCAAAATTAATCCCTACTAGATACTACTCACTGCACAAATTTGGCTAAGATGCTAATATGAACTATGCTTCTGTAATACATCCACTCCCTTCTTTCTGGTTTTGAGAGATCAAATCCAGTCCCACTCTTGCTGAGAACAATGGCCAGTCTGAGATATTTCTATGAAATCAGGGGTTGGTGCTCAGATTACAGGTTAGAAAACTATTCAAGGCTTTAAAAAATGACAATTAAAGTTAGAGAGGAGAAAGGACAAGGAATTCTCCTAACTATGTAAAAAAAAAATAAATAGCAAGGAGCAGATGAAAACAGTTCTCTCACAATGCCCCACGCCTAAGCAATGACTGACGTCTGCTTCAAAAACTCTTTTATTGCAAAATTCAAAAATTGGGAAAACCGCACAAGCTGAAATTCTGTCACTTCAGTGACAGAATAAAATGGAGCCTTTTCTAACGGAAAAATATTCAAAAGTCAATTGATGTAATGCTGGTATGTGAATGACCTGACAGCTTTTCAGATCAGTAGTGCTCTCTCTACTAATGGAAAGAAAACTTTACCAAGACTGGTAATCGTCTACATTTAAAAAGCATTTTCTATTAAAGTCCATAAGGAAAAAGCATATATGTTTTAGAGTAGATCATAGTTCAACCCATAATTAGGTGACCTAGCTTGCAGAAGCTGCTGTGGCAAACATTTTCTCTCTCTGGGAAAGGTTCTTATAACACATCAGCATCAAAAGAGCTCACTATTGCATATTCTGCTCTGACATATTCTGCCCTCCAAGTCACTGCAAAAAAGATTTAAGAAAAGGTCCTATATATAACCCCACACACTGTTAGGGGAAAAGACTTGTTTTTCTCGCAGACACCAGAGACTTCTGGCAGCAGAATCAAACTAGCAGTAACTTGAGGGTTTAGATGTTAACACAGAACAGCTGATTTACGAAAAAAAAAAAAGTAATACTAATTTTGAAAAATTCAATTTTTAAATGAGTGACTTAGTTATCCTTATTATAATTGTCATCTTAGGTTATTTTTAACTTTTAGTAAAGCTTTACGAAAACTAATCAAATTCCCTTGAGTTGTTAACATATCAAAAAATACAACTAAATTACATCAAGTATGTTTTACAGAGAAGTTGTTGTATGCAAAATATGCCATTTAATACGTGGCGAAACATCTCAAATTGTTGAAAAAGACAAGATCTAAATTGAAGAGAAGTCATGAAAATACACATCGTCTTTTATGTTTTATCTCTTTTATCTCTTTTATTGTTTTATTTCTTTTATCTCTACCTTAGAAGTCATTTGCCTGGTTAAATACTACTATGATTACATGATCGTAGCAGTTAAGAGTCCAGCTAGCTAAAGCAGTACTACTGTACCAGGTATAGTAACTGGCAGCCCCCTTTTCCAAACAGCTATTAACATTTTAAAGGGAATAAAAAACCCACAAAGAGCAAAGAAGTACAGAAAGTGGTTTTCAGGGGGTGGTTATTCCCTTCTTGCTGCAATATTAGCCAACACCATGCAATTCCCCTTCCCCCCCCTCCATGGACCTAAACCTGTGCCTTTGCAGCCAGGTGCAGGACAGTTGCCAACCACCCTCTGGCCAGGATGCGGAGGTTGACGGGAGCTTCAATAAGCAACTTGTGTGCAAGGACTGTCCCTGTCTGAGCACTCTCTTGAAAACCTGACCAAAGCGAGCAGCTAATTGCATGGAAATAAATGTTAAATGCATTCAGGGACATAAAATAATCCGTTAGGGCTCAAAGGTACCCGTAGAAGGTGATCTCTGGCACAAACAGCACCAAACACAAAAGGTGGTCATCATAGTTTTGGTCACCAAACACAAGGGCAAAAAAAAGTAACTTGGCCAGGGCTGACTCAGAGCACTTGGACACCATGGTTTAAGGACAAGAAACCTAATCTTTCATGCTTGCTGAGCTGTTCTCCATAAAAGCTTTGCATTTCCCATGCAAGTCCTACTCTGCCACTACTACTCACATCTCAGAGCCATCCCAAGGCTGCTGTAAACACATGTTCAGCTGCAATGAACCCCTGCTGAACCTCACCATGATCACAAACAGCAGGAACACAACAATACCTTGGGCTACCTTAGCTTTTCCATCATCAAGGAGAAGGGATTAAACTTTTTTCCCTCTTCCTGTGCCACCAGCAGAACTGCTGTAATGTAGGACCTCCTGGCTGATTATGCCATTGCAGTCTCCACTTTTAGTGTCATCAGTGAATGCTGCTTCACTCTTGTTATCTTTTTGTAGGAAAAAAAAGTTTGCCAGACCGATCATGCTCTCTCATGAACTGGGAGGATTTTCTAATAACATCTAGTTAAAACTGTTATCTCCCCAAATTATATCTCACCCGTTCTTCAGAAAAAAAACCCATAACAAATATGAAAAACCCTAAAACTCACAAGTGCTTTATCATTTGATAGAGAAAGAAAGAGGTTATGATGCTGGGCAAAATGGATGGGTTTTACCATTTTGGTTATAAAGTGTGATATTTTACAGTTAATGTTAGGGAACTTGATGGTTTCAATTTGTAAGTTTCCTCTTTAGCACTTTAGCTCACTACATTCACTCCATTTCCAGGTAGGTCTCTTGCCCCTCACCTCCACTTCCTTTTAGGGTGTTAAATTTGGCAGATAACCTGAGTAGCATTTAGAAAACAATTATTTCCAAATGCTAGGAAAGAAACTTGCCAAGTTTAACAGCTAAAAACCAAAAAAAAAAAAAAAAAAAAAAAAAAAAGGAAGGAAATAAAACGGAAGAGGGAAAGGTATTTTTTTAAAAATGAAATTTAGCAGAGCCCTTTCAGCAGCTTTATAAACAATTAACTCCAGCAGTATGACTGAAGACCACCTCTGATTCAGCCTGGAACTCCTGCACATGCAATACAGCTTTGTAGTGACCCTCAGGGACACCCATAGGAGGGACAGTTGCCCTGATGTGCAGAACCTGACATGCTGGAAGACATCTCACACCAACTTGCAGTTGGTGTCACTGAACTGACCTAAACACAGATTCCAGGTTAGCTCCAAACCTCTCTGTGGGTATGCAGCCTGAGGGGAACACACTCTTCACAACAGCAAGGGAAGTGAGCCACCACTTTCACACCCTTGTAAATATCCGTGTCCATCTCATCAGACCTTTTTTCCCCAATACTGCTGATCAAAAAAGCATGGAGTCACAGGATTTGTGACTGGAGTAAGCTTGTAGGAGAGAGGGCTGAAAAACTTTTGGTTTATGGGCTTATCGGTAAGCTTTCTTTTTTTAAATATAGAACAAGCATTCCAGTGTCCTGGATAGGCAGGTATAACAACAATGGTACTTATACTCACTCTGATATCTAGGTCAGCACCAAAGTAATGTCACTCTTTTTAGTTCAGTAATACATATTTATTTATTTATTTATTATACTACCTGGGTGCTTACTTTTAACTTTAAAATAAAGAGGAAAAAACAGTTACAAACTAAATGTTGTTTCCTTAATGCTTTTTTTCCTCATTGAAAACTAACATTTCTGGTAAAGAAACAGGAGGCTTGCTAGTGCTGGACCAGGTCAACAGAGGAGACAGAGCACAAGGAAGAAAGACAGAAGAAAGAACTATAAACACAAAGAACACAGAACAAGCAAATTATATTAATGACAGACTGGGTAGTAAAGTTGTACTACATTTTGAATGCTGATATTATTTATAAAATTGTTACAACACTGTAAACCTAATTAGGTCTTAAAGAAGCCATTTGAAAAGAGTCTGTGTCATGTTTCTCCCATATACAATTTGGATCAACAAGAAAAAGGGGATGTTGAGAAACCAAGAACCACAGTACTCCTCCAGATCAAGAATCCTCCTAGTGCTGTCTCCAACAAAGGCCATAAACAGACACTGAAGAGCAAGATCATAACAAGTGTATGCTACTGCCCCAGTATTTTCCCAGCTTCCTTCTTTTTCAGTTTAGATGATTTCCTGAGACTGGTGGAATTCAGCTAACTAGCAACCTGAAGTACAGCTCTCTCAAGTACTTGTCCATCTTCCTCTTCAACCCATCTGAACTTTTCAGATTCCTAAAAATCCTGAGGGTTTTTTTGTGGGTATTACTGAGTACTGAACAAAGTGTCCACCACTTCTTATAACTGGCTACAACTATTTTGCCCAGGGTCTGGCAGCTTACACTTGTCTCTGCAGGATTTCATTTGCTATTTTTTTTGTCTAGTGACTTTTCTCTTGAGGTCTTCTAGTAGTTCTTCATAGTTTGCTTGCTGGAAAGGCCAAAGGTTTAAAACTGGAGAACTGCAACTTCTAAAACTGAAAGGTAACTGGCTTAGAAGCAGTCCTGATAAAGTCTTTGTGTGGAGTCCCTCATCTACCGTGGTCAGGAATGGTTTGAACTGCAAACAGCCCTGTTGAGCATGAGCGTCAAGTACCAAAGCTGGTGCAAGTGATGGCTGGATTGCCGAGTGAGTCTCCCTGACAGAGGCTCCCAACAGGATGCCTCTGCTGGGAAGCTCCACAAAGGGCCAAAGCGGAAGACACACATACATATATAATTTTAAAGCAACAATGTTATTCTAAAAGCAGAGTTCTCCAAACATAGCAAAAGATCAAATTTTTCATTGAACACTAAATACACATGAAAGTCAAACTGTAAAACAGCATTAAAATTATACTGGTAACTTGCTTGCCAGAATTTGTTTTAAATGATTTACAAAATCAATATGATGTCTAAACTACAGGGTGGGATCAACTTTATTTTTATCTGAAATGTGAGTTGAAACTGTTCAGCAAAGAAATATGCTAACAGTTTAGGACAGGAAATAAAGGATATTTTAAAGGTGAAAATGTAATGGAAGCTGACATTCTTAAAAATAAAATTACCATTTACAATGTGAATGCTGTGCCTCAAACAGGATTAAACAGCCATGCTCTTAGCATTCCATGGGATCTTTATTATCAAAGAGTACCAGGAATGCCTACTTTCCCTGGATTTATTTATGCATAACTAACAAAAAGAATAAAAAGTGAATGCAACAGCCAATTCCTTGGCTGCAAGGGTTTTTTTTGCAATACATCCATTTTCTAGTTTTATGTGTCAAACACACTACAAAAAGTGAGGAGGTCCAGAGATTAACACTGACTATTAAACCAAGTGTCATGGTTAATGAATATGAAAAACACACAAGAAAAATGTTGAGCTGTGAATCGTAACATGCCACTGGAATACTTACCTAGCTCAGGAAAGAAGTGTAAGTTGCTTTACAAACCAAGCTTACTTTCAGCCTGTGTGGTTCTGTACAATGTTTTTAATAATTATATGCGTGCTCTAGGAAGCTTTTCTACACCTATTATAAATTTAGATTAAAGGCAAGGCATTACTTATTATTTTACATGGGCTTTTAAAATAGTTTGTAAAATATATGCAGTCTATAAAAGTTTGTGGTCTAACAACAAACAACTGTACTGCTTCTGCACACTTCAGTGCAAACAAGTACAGTTGTGCTAATTATAATTACTACGAGGTTTTAAGATTTACACACAGCAAGTAAAAGTAATTTTCCTGTGTGAAGTCATGTTTTATTCTAATCAGCTTTTTAACTTGTATTCATTTTTTTGTAATAAATCAAATAACGTTGAGTCTGAATTGTAACAACCTTCATTAAAGCCTAGGCTTCCCCCAGCCTAGTAAAAGCATTCAAGTAAGAAACACTATTGGCAATATTTTCAGCAGTGGAAGCTACTGCATCACAGACAGCAGAAAAATGCACCCAAATACGATGGGTTAGAGAAAGCATGGTGGCAGATGAGTCATCCTGGCTATGACTGGGCAATGTCACAGCATCTCCCAGTGCAGGGGAATCCGAGAACTGGGTTAGGGTCAGCTGTGGCCCCATGCTCTGTGAAAATCACAAAACAGCCTCTGGACTAACCCTGTCCTTGGGAGCGGCAAAGCTGCACTCCTGTGGCACAGAGCCACAGCTCTGGTGTTTCTGCATGAGTGGCACTTCCAGTATTCACACTGGATTAACCGCCAACTGAATACGTGTACCGGAGACTTCCTTGCATCTTCATCAGTAAGGCTAAGGATGATGCTTTCTTATTTACCTGCTACACAACAAGAAAGCTTCCCTGTGTCTTGAGGTCAACCACAATCTTCTTTGGTAAGCCACAACACTCACATACTGCAAGAAGTATCTTATTTTCAATCTTTACAACAGATCAGATGTCAGAAATCACATTTTCTACCTACAAATACGTCTCCTTCTCATCATGGAGTAAAGTCACCTACTTGCAATAGGTGCAAGTTTTACAAGTAGGTGCAAAGAAGTCTCTTTTCTACACTTGGACTCCTCTAGTAGAAGGGAAAAAGGAAGACAGTCCTTTTCTCTTTCATCTTTCAATCTCTGGTAAAGTCCAAGAGAAAGACAATGAATGGACAAAAAGGCTGTATCACTGCACTGTCAAAGTCACGAATGTGAGGTCCAGTGAGATAATTAAAGGCACCACTTCAGGCTAAACATCCATAGCTATTTACAGTTACTTATTTATTTCTTTGTTTATACTACAAGTACGCTCATGAAAGACAGTAAGCACCGAGTTGCACCTTTAGTAACCTAAATACCTTTGTAAGCCTAACCCATAGTGACCTGATATACCAAGAACTGACTAACTAAAAGTTAATTATGAAACAGAAGCGATACTGTATTTACCTAATGACAATGCCAGCTTTCCTTCACCTTTCTTGCACTACATCCTTGAGCTCTTCCCTGGTTCCCCATAGAGCTGTTCCTGTTCGAAGCAAGTCAAGGAAAGACGCACTAGCAAGAACCTCTCTTCTCTAGCCAACAGTCTCTTCTTATTAAACTAGAAGCTCACCAGTAGATCTATGCCAAACTTGGACAATTGGTGTGAATATTACAGAGGAGGAGAAGGAAATGGTTGTAAGAGTATTTATAGGACACTCAGTTCCCTGGAAAACAATGCTAAAACCCATTCTTAAATGCTGGTTTGTTCAATTTTGTTATTTCTTGTGTGACAGACGACATTCTTTTCCTCTGATTTCTATCAGATTGCATTTTCATGAATTCATTTACTCATCATTTTTAACATAATAAAACCAGAAAAATAAAGGATTGGGAAATTTCATAAATGAGTTCTGCTTACACAATTATACAAAGATGGATCAAGTTTTCTTTTTCAGAAAAAAATGCACCAAGTTCAGTCAAACAGCAATACTTAGTTTCTGTTCTCCATGTCTCCAAACTGTATCCACCAATGAGAATGAATCTCACACACATTTATGAAAAAAAAACGCAAAACACACAAGGGCAAAACACAATTAAAGTTAGTTAAGTCATTTAGCAATTGCTAGCATTGTCTTCTAGCAACCCCACTCTTCTTACAAGCTTGCTTACCCTAATACTCCTGCAATCTTTTTTACCATCGCAACTCAAGATAAAACTGCAATTATATTACTGGTTATAGTAACACATGAAGTGTGAAAAATTTAACAGATAATAGCTGTTACACATATAGCATTATTTTTAAAATGTGTTATGAAAGATTAATTATTGTTTCATCAAACAGGGCTATAACTAAATTATAATAAATATTTCTTAATAAAGAACGTGCTACACATTCTGAATGTAATGTTTCACTTTTCTTTGAGAACCATATAACTTAAAAGCTAAAAAGGAAGATTACATTCACACAAAATCAGGCAATCCACTTTAATATACAGAAAATAAAAAGCTCAAGCTATTGAGCTAAGGAATTAAAATTCAGAAATTTCAGGAATTTTATTGCCTAAAGTGGCAGTAGGTGTGACTCGCTATGGAAACAGCATAGGAAGGACAGAGAAACAACTTCGTGTTGGAAAAGCTTTTAAAAGCATATGAAGGACCCAGCTGCGGCCTCCTTGATTTTAAGGACCTTACACACAATTTCCGTTCTTAGAAATAAAAAGAGCTTTCTCCTAACTCACTTCATTATAAGGAGAACTGCAAAATGCAGACCCACCTCACTGGGTGGGAGTTCACCTCCATAATTTTTCCAGGCAGCTCAGCATGGTGGGGGCCCTGGATGGGCTGGGCACGGGCGCTCCCTGCCTGTGCTGCTCACACACCCACCGGCTGTTGGCTGGAGTCTGGACAGCAGCTGCCCTCAAACTCCCTCAAGAATTGCCCCTGCGAGTGTCTCTCCCAAGCAGCCATAGGAGAGCTCACTGTAACACCGTCAAATCTGGGCAAAACTTTCTTGGTTCAAACACTAAACGCTTTTCCTGGTAGCTTGACTTGTATCATAGAACTCCATGGTAAATTCACATTTTACATTCTCTGGCCATGGAGTAGGTTTAGCGCTTCGAGACAGAACAAGAAGAGGCACTATGTCACAAAGAAGTTTTTTTTAAAAAAAGGTAAAAGAGCAATTAAAGTGTCTAGACATCTGAGAAATCATTATCTTATGATGTTTGATATATCAGATTAAGTGTTCAAAAATTAAAAGAGAAAAAAACAAAAGGAAAGAAAAACTCAAGCTTTGTAAACTTAAAATTTTAATTTTGTACCACTCTCCCTCTCTTTCTCTAAATCCAGGAGGAAATCTTATTCTCAGGAGGAATATTTATGGATTCTATAATTAAGTAATTGAATGAAAGAAACAGAGAAAATAATATGAAATTCTCTAAATGCACTTGAAGCAGGAGTTTCCAGCTGGCTTAGCTGGAATTCTAATTCTACACTACCTTGCAAGTTTCTAAAATTCTCCTGCCAGAGGAGTCTATCACTCACTTTACCCACAATTACAGAATTTGCAGTGCAACGACAGAGTCACAAACAAGGAAAAGCTACTTGCTTCCTCCTTTTCCTTCCTACCCTTTTTATGACTGAGTTTACATGGAAAGGTGCAGGTAATGAAGAAAATCAGGAATGAAACATCAAGCCCACAGTAAATAATACTGCTGTTAGGAACCAGTGACTTAATTTCTGCTTAGACGGGTAATAAACATTTGTATTGATGCCATTACACATTCTACATTTCTGAAGGTGGCCAAAATGTTCATAAAGACGAATCTATACATTTTTAAATTTTGTTCAAGGATGCAGATACTTGCAGTTTACCTTACACTGAAATCTATGATAGAATAAGATGTCTGCAAGCTAGGATAGAGGTTTGGGGGGACCATATCCAGACTAGTCTTCAGAAGAAACACCAGATACTTCCATAAGCTGCAACTCAATTAAGGGCATTTCAATATATATCACCCCTCTGCCTCTTATTTTCTGGTACAGCCAGACAACCTGCTCCACCACTGCTCTGTGATCCTACAACTACCCCCATTATGGTTCATGCATACACAGCTTTTGGCAGAGAACAAATGGCTCTAATCTGGAAATTGTTTCATAGAGACTTTCCATGCATCCCATTCCCTTTTTGAAGAGCTTCTCACAGCACTGAATGACTGATTTCTCTTCTTACAAACATATTTTTATTGTAAAAGACTAGGGAAAGTGAGAGTCTTCAAATGCAGCCATTCTCCACTGCTGCTGTTCCTATTACCTTTCACTAAAGCATTTGTAATCCTGAAAGTGTTTTGCTACTAAAAGTCAATGTGAACTACTCTTCTGTCATTTAAATGCAACACTATGTGCCTTAAAGCCTAAAAGACAAAGTAAAAGCTTAATGACACATTTTAATGATTGAAGAAAACCCTTGAGTTTTGACTTGGTGATATAAAAACTGAGTATTAAATTACAGTTTTAAAGAACAGAGTATTTCTAGTAAAAAAAAAACCCCAAGCTTTGCCTCCAAGATCAACGCGACAGAAGTCATCTTGTAACTAGCCATATCCAACAGTCCTCTCAAAAGGCTGAGGTGACGGCGGGTAAGAGGAAAAGCCCNGGATGCGGGGGATGCGGGGGATGCGGGCAGCCCCGGCGCGGCTCACTTACTCCGCGGGCCCGGCGAGCTGTCCCCAGCTTTAGCGTGGAGGAACGCGGAGCCGCGCTCGGCGGGGAGGGGTTTCGGGGAGGCGGCGGCGAGGAAACTTCCCCCCGGAGCGGCTCGACCGCCCGNTTAATGATTGAAGAAAACCCTTGAGTTTTGACTTGGTGATATAAAAACTGAGTATTAAATTACAGTTTTAAAGAACAGAGTATATCTAGTAAAAAAAAAACAACCCAAGTTTTGCCTCCAAGATCAACGTGACAAAAGTCATCTTGTAATTAGCCACATCCAACAGTCCTTTCAAAAGGCTGAGGTGACGGCGGGTAAGAGGAAAAGCCCACAGGGCGAGCTGAGGAGACGGACACCTGTGCAGGTATCGAGGTATCGTCTGCCTGACCCGCCCTCTCCTCACCCCGAAGCAGTCGAGGGGAGCATCTCTGGGCGCCCCCGCCGAGCCGCCCCGCGGGGGACCCGCGCACCCCGCCAACACTCGCTGGCAGGAGCAGGGAAGCAGCGGAGGGTGANCCTCCTCCTCCTCCTCTCGCCGCCTCGCCCCGCGCCTGCCCGGCCGGAGCGGCCCCCCGCCCCCGCTTGGATTGGGTTTTAGTTGGTTTTGAGAAGGAAGGTGCTAATAGAGAGAGGAAGGATAGGCCCTGAAGGCTTCCTGCAGCGCTGCTGGAGTCCTAAGGGGTGGCCGGAGGTTTAAACATCCCCAAACGTAGCTGGGGACTCGGTCGCTTTCTTGGCAGCGCGGGAGGGAACCCGCAGCATCCCCGGGGCGCGGTGGGTTATCTGACACCGCTCGTCGCTGCGCTGGGAAATCCAGCGGTGCCTTTGATGAGGCAGGCAGAGAAAGGCATCGAGGACAGCTTAGGGAGGCTGCCCTGGAAGAAGCTGTGCTGCGCATGTGGCACCTGACCCCATCGATCTCCGATTATCCCTAAAATCAGGGCACGTCATCCCCTCCTCACCGCCTATGAAGAGGGGAAGTGTGGGTCTGAATCCTTCTGACTTTATAAGGTGCAAAGTCAGAGCAAAACAGTGGTGGAACATTCTCCTTTTTGGTCCATCACGGAGGTGCGGAGGTGTGAGCTTAGACCCTGAATGCAGCTTGAACCAGAGATATTTGAGTCTGGTGTAAATTAAAGGCCTCAATTCGGCAAGCTGGTCAACTTGGAAGTAGCATCACTGTTGTGGTGGTTTTTTTTTTTTTTTTTTTTACTTGTGCTATAATGATGAACTTTGCAGTCCAGGACTTCTCTGCTTCTTCAGTAATTAAAATGTCAAGCATGGGGCCCTATACAAATTTACAAATTGAGAAGGACTCCACATTCTTTTGAAGTTACATTAATCCATTAGGGCATATTCTGACTTACCAAATATGGGATATTTATATATACATTTAAAAATCATTAAATATCATACATATTTAAAAATCATTTATAGTTCAATACAATTTAAAGGTATTAAACAGAGAAATATTAAACAGAGCTTACTCCAACTCCCATTAAATTCAGTAGCCAAAATCACTTTGACCCATGATAATGGGAAATAATGGATGCATTTTTATATTGCATGGAAGCAGATTAAATTGCCCTAACATGTCTTTGGGGAGAAAACGATATATGGGTTGTAAAAATTGTGGTCCACTGATTATAAGAAAAACAGACTCAAGGGAGGTAAAGTCACAGGTCCATTTGTTCCTTTCTAGTGGAATATAAAAGAGAAAAGCACCTGTGGATCCTAAACATCTCTGGAAGTGAAAAGGAAAACAGGCTGTCTGTAACATAATTCTTGACTCATAGAACAGACCTGTGTGGCCTAAATACAACATTGTATAGAACAGTTTCTTCAGAAATTCACCATCTTTGACTAACAGGGGGTTGACTATCTGTGATTAAATCTGTCTTCAAAGTCAGGTATGGGGTTAAGCATATAACCAAGTTCTGTCCTTTTTCACCTAGAAATCTTGCTTGGTCAGAATTCAAAGATTCACATTTCCTAGGTATTTGCTAACTTTGAGCAAACAGTATTAAAAAACTATACATTTATCCAGTATATTTAAGAAAGCCTCTGCCAAAACACATCTAGGACCACAGGGATGCTCTTATTTTTGCTAGGGATACCTCAGAAAAAGGTTTGAACATCAGCTCCAGCATGAGGTTAAGTGTTGCAGAGACGTATGAGAATGCTGGCAACACAGCCACAAGGAGGGCTCATCATAACTCTCATAAGAGTCCTGAACCTACTTATGGAAGTAGAAGAATGGACTTCTTTCCTATAGGAAGCCCTGGACTTCACTTTGCAGAGTTTCTATTGTCTTTCCCCTTCTGCAGGTTTTTAGACTGTTAATGTTTTTCAGAAGAATCAGGTGGACCCTATGTAATATTCAGGCACTGAGTAAAAAAAAAGAACATAATTACCCTTCACAATAAATGACTGAAAAGCTTATAAGTCAAACTGTTTAAAATTATGCTTAAAATAGTGCTCATATTGCCATCCTACTTCCTAGAGGCTGGTCTCACAAGTTGACAAGCATCTGCTGTTGCCACCAGACTAAAAACAAGTTATGAAAGCTCCCTCCCACCTCAAAAACTGTCAGCTCATGTGCTGCTATTGTTTCCTCATCTGCAACAGAAACATTTGAAAAATTAAGTGGCTAATACAATCTATAGTGTTATCTAAAACAGTTTGGGTCTTCCTTATATAGTGAATGAATTTCAGTGGAAATAGTAAGAAAATGAATTGGCACTGACAACTCAGAGCCCCTACATTTGGAAGACTGGTGTCTCTGCTAACTGGCAATACCAGGTAAACGGCTTCTCTTCTGTTACTCTTTCACTCCTCAAAACAAGCTCCTCTCCAGATCTGGGAGCTCCTGGCAGGTATAATGAATGGCAAATCATAATGAAGGCTACAGTTTGGCCAGAAGCGTTAAGACTTAGCACACCGTACAAATTCTCATCTGAAATAGGAGTATCAGGAGCCAATTTCTTGAACATAATTTATTCCAGACACTAGCTGGAATAAACAGTGTTCTGTAACCTCCTCAGATATTTTGCCAGTAGGGAGCTGTCTTTACACTTCTTTCAACTAAGTTAGTGATCCAAATACAAAATTCATCACTCAATAATACAATGTGGTTTTACAGACTTGAGGATTTGAGTTCATTACCAGAGACGTTGTGCCCTATTTGTATGGCTTTTCCTTCTGTGTCAGGTCCACTGTGGCACACCATTTGCCTTGCCCTGAGGAGTGAAAAAGCCCCCTCAGCACTCAGTCTGTACTGCGGTTTAACTTTTTAGAAGCAACTGAAGCATACATTTGGTTTCTAAAATAGTAATTGTTTTACTTATGTGAGGTTTCATACTAGGAAGGGAGTATTAAAGGGGACATCCTTTGTGGGCAAATGTCCTTGTGTCTGTTTCAGAGTGCTTTTTGGTTTCCTTCAGTCACAGAAAGACATTTTTATGCTGTTACCCCTAGTCCCCAGCATGATATATGCAGCTGTGACAGAGGAGCTACATGTTGCTCTGGCACAGGCGTTATGAACAAAAGTACTGCCATGAGTATAAATCTGACTTACCCATTCAAAGAACAAATAAAACTGAGCTCTTCAGTTCCAGAGTCAGATGCTGTCCTCAGCTACACATAGATGTAACTAAAAGCAAATTTTTTACTATGAGAAAAAATACAGGATTCAAAGTAACAGCTTCCAGTAATTGTTTCTAATGAAACGTGGAAACATTTCTGAGGCAGATGCTACTGGGTTCCAGTATGAACTGGCCCATGTAATGCTATGTTTACAAGTTACATGTTTCAACACAGCTTCACTTACTCCTTTAGAAGATCCCACCAGAAGACAAATAGCACACAGCCCACTCATAAGAATCCGTTTAATCTTCTAGCTCCTGGTAATGTTTTGTTTGACTTCTCAGAAGAAACCATTTTCATCTGTATGCTTATGTTTTCAATGTCTCCAATGTTTTCTGTTATCCACCACATGATATGTGGATTTAGAAAATAAAATTTTAAATACACCTCCCTCTGCTATGTTGCTCATCTTTTCCCCAATACTCTATTAGTTTGTCAGTATCTTTAACAGAGAGTTGTCCCAAACTAATGGAGATGGAGGGAAGTGGGGAAAGCAGCAATTTAACATAATAGGGAACAGCTAAAAAGATCTTCCAACTTCATAATCTGATAGCTATGTTGCTGCAAACAGAAACTTCCCACAGCTTCTCAAGTTAGTGGCAGAAATCTCTCTGATTTTAAATGAGGTTTGACCACTTTTTTAGTGTCTGTAAATTCATCTCTAATGTTTCCTAAGATCTAATCCTGTAAACACTTTTATTTGTAATTTTAATGAAACTACTCACAGAGCTATTTATGAACACATGGATTTACAGATGTTTCCTCTGTGAACCAACTGGCTAAAACCAGATTATGAAGTAGATTATCAATGAAATACTATTTTTTATTATAAAGTCTGATAACTTGTATTGTGCTTTTGTTTATTAAGGTCTTCAAACTGAATACTCACGTGAAATGGAATTGTTTCCTTAGCCTTGGTCTCTCTACAATTTTAGATGAGGTTCTTCAACAGTAAAGACCAGAAATCAGAAGCCTGTGTATGTAACACAGGTATTCATGGGAAGCTGGATCATTCAGTGTAACAATCTAATTGTTTAAGGGCATATTCTTCAAACATGGACTAGTGCATCAGTTATGCATGCAACCACTTCTGGAAGCAGTTTAGTGCAGGGTCACTATTGCAGATTTGGAGCAGTAGATTAGCAGATATAGGAGTTTAATCAAAGTGTATTATTTTTGGGAACTTGGAAAACATATTTATATTTGATATTCCTCATTTTCCTTAGAACTTCTTGGCTCAATTTAACTCCTAACAGACCATGTAATTTAATAATTTTGTTGACCATGTGAGTCCTTCTTCCTTGTCATTATTATATCCTCATGAGGATCATAAAATAAAATTAATAGGTATAGTCAAGAAAATTGTATTCATACAGGATGTTCAGCTGCCTTTGAACAAAGTGTTAGCTCATAAGGCAATATTTATTGTAATTATGAGGGAATAAAAGAATAGTATCCTTTTAAGGAATAAACTTATATGAAAGCATTGCATCGCAATTATCACAGGTTAATAGGAAAAAAACTCCATCCTTAGGTATCCTGGGTGAGGGAAAATGTTTGAATTTAAGATTACCTCGTCTGAGTTTATTCGGGCCTCTTCTGAGCACAGGTCTGGAAAAAATCCAGAAAGCAATTTATTGTAAAGGAACTTAACTAAATGGCCAGTTTTACCGTGCAAACGTGCTAGGAACAAACCAGGGAATAGGGCTGAGGAGGCTGAGGCCAGCCTGCTCCGTTGTGTTTTGAACACTCACTCCCCTCCCGGGATGCTTTGACAGGACTTCCCAAGCTCGAGGTCCCAAGGAGGGCAGGGGTGATGCTGCGAGGGACGTGGCAGGGACCTGTCCCACGCAACAGGGCATGGGGAATGCGGGCTGACAGGGATGCAAAACCACGTCGACGAGGACAACCGCTCGCTTCTAGCCACTCTTGGCCTTCCCAGTCGTCTCGCAGAGGGGACAGCCCGTAGCACCTTGGGGTGCTCCTCCAACACTGTATCCAGCCACTCGAGTGGTTTCTTACGGCCAAAAACTGGGATATCAAAAGAAAGCGGCGGGAAGGGGGGGAGGGGGGGGGGGGCAGTGAGGAGGGACAGGGCCGGGACCCCACAACCTAATCGGCTGAGAATTGAGTCGTTGCTCCTGCGTAAAAACGCCCTGAACACGAGTCGCTCTTTGATCCCTGTGGCCGTTTACAGCGCTTGGGCGCAGTCGTTGCCAATACACGCATAAGCGCTTTGAAGTTATGGAAATGGTCTTCGTAGGCACTAGTCGCTGTTTTAATAGGTCTCACTCTGGCTCGCTTGCCTTGAAAGGTGTGAGCGAGCCAGGAGCTGAGCGCTCCTCCGCGGCATCCGAAATGTTGGGTCGCTCCTCCGAGAGGGATTTCGATGTGAGGCCAAGCGCGAAGGGACGAACGCGCGCGTGTGTTCCAAATTACATTTTCGACAGAAATTCAGATCTACCGGGTCGTGTTTAAATGCGAGGTGGGACAGCGGTAGGGGCGAGGGGGCTCAGCGCGCAGGAAACATCACTGGGAAACCTGGAACGTAACAGCGTGGATCAAAAGTTAATAATGGTCTATTTGATGTGAAAAGTGAGCTGGGGATGCCGGAGCAGGGGAGGGAAAAGAGCCGGAGCGCCCCAGCCAAGCTAAAAATATAGCGCAGGTAGGAGCGCTTCGATGTCGGTTTAGGGGATTTAAGCTCTTGAGCGCGGCGGCTGAGCCCGCTCCGGCTCCGCGGGGGACGCTCCCCGCGGCTCTCCGCCCCCCCGCGTAGCTGCCACCGCCACCCGCGCAAAGCCGGGCGGGTCCCCGCGTTCTGCCGTCCCCTCCTTGCCCGCAGCACCCGCGGAGACGCCCTCGAAGCGCTGCGGATTCCCCAGCAGCCGCCAGCGGGGCGCAGCGACCCGGGATGCTCGAGGGGCTACCGGGGTGACCCCCGGCCTCTCCCCGCCTGCTCCAGCGCTGGGGAAAACCAAGGGTTGTGTCTGAGCTTTCCCTCAGGCTTCCAGGGGAATGCTCGGGAGGAGAAGGTGCGCTCCTCTGCTCCGGCAGGCCGCGGTCGTGGCTCGCTAGAATTACAGACACACGCTGTATCGAGCCATCTCGTTGCCGGTGAAGCTTAGAGAAAAAATATTAGCCTCTAGTACAATCAAAATATTTCAGCCCTGCCAACTTGTTTAACGATTTTATTTTTTTTCTAAATATAACTCCCGTGTATCGCTTAATTTCTCCGGCTTCAGCATACGCTTTGAATTAAAACTGTTGACAAGATTGTAACGAATATACTGATTGATGTAAACATGGCCTGAAACAAATCCACACCTGCTTCTGGTTCTCGGGCAACGCTGATCAAAGCCCCCCGAGTCCCGCCAAGGTCTCCAGCTTCGGGGTGTGACGGTGCCAGGGGGCGAGCACTTTGGGAGAGACACAGAAACACGGGGTTCGAAGCGCTTTGGGGCTCCCCAGGTAGGTTTGAAGAGGCACCGAGAAAAGCACATTGCACGCAGTCGTTTTCTCCCTCCTTGATCGCATCCCAACCTCAAGGTGCGTTCAGCTGTTGAGAGAAGGCTGAAGTCAGCCCGCCGCCAGCGCTAGAACAGAAAGGCTCAGGGAAGCCAAAAAAAGCCTGTGGTCTCCGTAAACTACATTAAATCAGGGGGCGTTTATATTTAGGTGGATAATGAAGCGCGTAAAACGATAGATAAAAATCAGTTGCTATAGACTGTATAGGATTTCGTGTGTTTTTATTAATTTTCGGAGGAGATTTGAAGATTTAGGTGAACTCCCCGTTTCCAGAGGCCCATCCCGGCGGGAAGGGCTGGAGGAGGCCTTGGCAGCCTCTTCTCTGGCCGCAGCCTCCCGGCGCCCTTACCTGGGGCTGCACCAACCCCGCCCCGGCCCGGCCGCTCCGCACGGGGCCGAACGGAGCCCAGAGCAGCCTCGGGGGCGGGGGGCGAGGGTCGCACAGGAGCCCTCGCTCGGCCGCTGGTGTCTTGGTTGGAGGTCACCTCTGCGGGGGCACCGGGGAGGTTTGGCCTCCCCGAGGCGGAGGGGGGATGCTCCCAGCAGTATCCCTGTCCCCTTCTGCCTGCCTGAGCAGGACAAGTTCAGCCCAGGTCTTAATACAAAGCAGCTGCTCTTGCAGCCTTCCCGGCTCCCCAGCTCGCCCCCCTGCCACCATCTCCCCTCGTCTCGTTCTTTTCCCCTCCTCCTCCTCCTTTCTGCTCCCAAGGGCGCAAGCACCAGCCGTAGCAACCGGGGAAACAGGAAAGTCCTGCCGGGTCCCCGGGCAGGTCTCCCCGACCCGAGAGGAGGAGCCGCCGAGGCGGGAGCGGGGCGGGAGCGGGGAGGCGGCCGGGACCTCCGAGGGGAGAGGGGGGTCTCGCCGCACGCAGAATTCCCGCTGGGATTTGTGTTCTATCCTTCTAGGAGCGACAGTTTGCCGGTATTTTCAGTGAATCCCCTGTCTCCGGGAATACGTGGCCGTGGAGCAGGGGAAGGCTCTGAGAAGCCGTGTTCACACGGGCAGGGTTTTCCTTTGAGGGGTGCGGGGGGCACAATTCCACAAGCCTAAGTCACCAACCCAAACTTCAAATGCCCCAGCGACGACACCGCGGGCAGCTGGCGGCCTCCCTCGAGGGACGGCACCGCTCCCCTTCGGAGGTGCCCAGAGAACCCTTGTGTCCCCAGGGGCTGCGTTGGGGTCTGCGCGGAGCCGGCTGCGCAGGGGCGGTGTGGCGGGGCGAGCAGGTGCTGCCCCTGTGGGTTTCGCCGACCATCTCGATTCGACCTCTCTTCTCTCCCCGCCCCTCTCCCCCGGCTTTATTTTGGCTGGTTTCACAGCGCGTCTCGCTTTGCCCCACGCCGGTCGCAGCCTGAGCTTCCCTGCACAACTTTCTGTGCCGATTCTTCCTTATATTCCGTTGTTTTTTCCCATGGGATTAGATGCACCTAGATACACCAGGTTATTTCCAGGTGGCCGATGGCTCGGACTGCAAACCGGTTCGCTTCCTTTGTTGGGCGAAGCGGCAGCACCGGCCCCGTTAGCGGCGTTGGCGTCACAGCGCTCGTCATCACCCCAAACCGCAGCGTTTTACTGTCGTGGTTGCCCTGCCCTTCTCCCCGACGTGTCCTCGGCCGGGGGGGGCACCCCACGAACGAGAGGACTGACAGCATATACACGAGCGCTTCGTCCCGTGTCGAGGTTCAGCGTCGGGGATTCCTGCCAGATTAACTAACCGAGGCGTGGAGCCAAACCTGCCCTCCTGAAATGACACGGCACGAGCAGCCCAGGTGGCTCCTGGGCTGCCATTCGCCTTTGCCACTTTAGAGCAACTAATAGCAGTGCGGGTATGGCAGCCCCGCATCCTTCACTGAGTACGCTGGTTTCTATCGCTGCTCCGTACAAAAGGGGACCAGAAACGATGCTGTCTGTACCAGGGCGTATGAACGCGATCGAATTTTCATGTGGGGCAGGGACAAGGTGTAAGTTCAGGGACGGGAGTTTTCCTTGCCGGGTACTGGGAGTTGTGCACCACCACCCCCACACCCCTTAAACAAACAGCAACAGTAAACCCCAGACACCAATAAACTTCCAAAAAGAGCAATACAGTTTAAAATCTATCGAACACAGAAAGCAGAACTATCCCTGTCGCCGAACCACCGAGAAATGCTTCTCAAGGAGACAGAATCGTGCCAAAAATGCACTCATCCCACACACTTCTTCACTCCTACGGCTAGTTCCTCAGGTTCCGACTGTTGGAGGTGACAAACACCCATCCCAAAGTGGCCAAACAGCACTCTTTTAACATACCTGCCATGCAGGTAAAAGTGAAGAGCGTTTAATCTCTGTAGTTTATTCCTAGGTTAGCATCACGGAAAGGGAGTTTTGCTTCACAGCCAGAAGCCGTAAAGCTGCAGATTTCTTCCTTCCCGACTCCGGTCTGACACCCACGAGTGACTTGAGTGTGTGTGTGCGTTGTGCACCCTGGAGTATGACAGCGTGGAAAATGCACTATTTCCTGAAATAATAAACAACCAGCTTGTTCAAATAATCCGGCTTTTGCTGTGTTCTGTTTGTGGAGGAGTGCTTACCTCACGTCTACTCAGGTTTCCAGGCACAAAAAGTCTGTAAACACTGCAAATCATCTAGGAGAAGTGTCGGGTTGAATTCTATGAATCTAGAAACAGACGCGTACTGCGTTTTTAAAGAAAAAAAAGTTACCATGATATGTTTTTAAAATAAAAAAGCCATATAGTGAAGGGGAAAATAAACGAAGAGAAACTGAAACGGTATTGGAAATGTCTTGGCTCTGGTCAGCAAGGAAACACGCTACCTTCTTCCAGCGTCACTTGATGAGACCATAAAGAGACACATATTGTGCATTTTCTCAGGTTTTCAATGTCCCCCACATATATAACGCTAGCAAGTTTCGACAGCTATTGCCAGGGCTCGAGTTGGTTTTCCTCAAGTGAAGAAATGTATCTTTAAGTGGGAAATCTGCCATTGGCTAACCACAGTCAAAGATGTCTGTTGGGATAAACAACGCTGTTAATTCCTTCAAACTCCATCTGTGGAAATGATAAAGTGCAGCCATTATGGAAGACTGCAAGGTTAAATTAATTAGGTTCCTCCATTATGCTGCAGTCTTCTGAAGATGATTGCTATTTCCCTCTTAAATGCCATTATTCCTAGATCTATCTAGCAGCTGATGCAATTGAAGTGAACATAATGTAAAGTTAACAACACGAATAACACTTTCCTCCACGTATGTTTGAATGGAGCGTGCAAGGGCTGTACTGCCAGCTCCCCCTTTCCCCTGTAAACATCTGATGTAACCTTGAAAAAAATTCAAACAAACCAGTGGGTATTTGGATACTTCTGCGAAATCTTGGATCAATACTTTTGTTTCATGTTTTCATGTTCTCAGTAATGTTAAGGGATCCAGTTACAAACTCTTGCCAGTAAGAAAGAAAATATGCCCTGCTGTGCACCCTCCTAAACACTTCTAAGAAATAGTGTTTTCTTTTCATTTGGAATGACAATTTTGTTTGTCTGCTCTGCCTAAGCGAGCGAGACTACAGATTATTGGGAGACACATTCGATTCTGAACCATAACGCAGGCGGCTGCGCCCGAGCCCGACACACGCCTTGCNTTGTTGGATTTTATTTTATATTTTATTTTATATTATTTTTATTTAATTTTTAATTTTAAAAATTTTATTTGTTTTTATTTTATGTGTTTAAGACAACGTGTTTTTCTCAGAGCTTTTGCAGCCTTTCATGGGTCATTATGGCTTAATGCAATTAACGTCACCTTTTGTAACCCAATATCAAGTACTTCCAGGACAAATCTTTAAACAGATCACTAATCGTAAAACAAGTTATGGTGTCCGGGAGTAAAAACGGAGCTATTTGCTGTTTGCGGTGGTACTTTCAAGCTTCTCCCCCTCCCTTCCCCCCTCCCGTTTCCCTCCTCGCATCTCGGCTTTGTAGCATTTGTCGAAACGCTGCCTCATATTACCGTCCCCCATTTATTTCAGCGCTCTGCGTTCACCCACTGGAAAGGCAGCACTGGGGTTTTACAGCTTTCGTGACGACGGGAACACGCTGGAGAAGGGAAGAATCCGCCGCGGAGGAGGCGGGAGGTTGCATGTGAGTCTCCCCGGGGGTAAAAGAGGAGGGGGCAGCCCTGACTGCTCCCCCCTGTTCCCACCTCTCCGGCGGCCGAGGTGCGGCTGGGGGGGCTCAGCAAGCCTGCCCCCCACTCCATCTGCGTTTCCTTGGCTGTCACCCCCACTCCCTCGCATCCCGAGTGTAAATTGGGCAGAGGGGGTAAAAGAGAAACCATAAAACGTGTCACTACTTTCACAAATGTATTTTTTTTTCCCTCCTTGTAAAGCTTTCTGCAGCACTCGTGATGAAACGGGTTTGGCTGAGTAATTTATGTTTTATTTAACTACGAAAGGCACTTTTTGGCCTGCTCTTCGGTTCCTGCTGAGCAGTTTGGGAGTAAATCCAGGTGGGATATTTAAATGTGGTTCAAATGTCACACGGATCATTTACAGGTTGTTCAAGGTAGAATCAGGTCCTTACCCCAAATTCAGGTGTATTCTTGAATCTATGCATCTGTTTCTGTAGGTGGCAGTTACGTAGACGGTGTCCATGCAGTGTGCACCAAAAGAGACCTGGCTGATTGCTGTGATAGTCAATGCAAAAAACCAGAATGGAAGAAGCTGGAAGTAAATCATACAGGAGTTCTGGTTCAGAGGTATTACACTACAGTACTTAAACTATTAGATTCTGTTTGGATAGGGTATTTAATCTACCACACACCATCTCCATACTTTTATTTTCCTGATTATGTGTGCAAAATTGGTCATGTCCTAAATTCAGTTTTACAGCCAAGTTTTTGTTTGTATTCCTAGTTACCCCTGAGGAAACGGAATCCCTCCAGGAACATGACAATGCACAAAAGTAGGTTGCAGTGTCACAGGGTACTGGGGTGTTATACAAGAAAACCCTCAAAATGTGTCATCTTTTAGTGTTTTGCATTGGACTTTTGTATGTTGGGAACAGGAACTAGCTCTACGTGTTTATTGCAATGATGTATTTTCAAAAAAAAAAAAAGTAACAAAACCAATATTTTAAAAGATCCCAAGTGTATGTTTTTGAGGGGAAAAAAAGAATCACTGTACCCTGTTTGCCTTTGGAGACACTGACAGGTTTTCAAAGAAGTCATGCAGAATGCACAATGCATTCACCTTGTCTAGTTTAATAGAGGCAGAAAATGATTAGACCGTGTTTTAATACTTGCTGTACATGTGATGTAGGAAGCCAAGCCTCAAAACAGTTTAAATGTTGACATACCCAGCTTGAAAAAAGCTTGTCAAATAAATCAAACCATTCTGGGGGCAAACTCACGTTGTTTTTAAACCACAGAGTGGGGCAGTGGGCGTGGTTACTCCCATAGTTGAATGGTGAATGTAAAGATTTAAAATACATTTTGCCACACTGGTTTCCAGAGGATTGTTTTGGCCTCCTATTCCAATAGCATGAGCCAAAACTCTGGTCAATGTTTTGACAACAGAGCCAGGAAAAACAGAAAAGGCTTAGCCTGTGAAAAAGAAATGAAGATATAGTGAAGGAAAACAGTAGTCTCTCTGCCACTGCCTTACTCAATCCATATGTGGACTTAAACACAGGAAATACCCACCATTCACCGCAATCAAGCCAGAGGCTTGTGCATCAGAAAGTGCCTTGTGGAACTAATTGGACTCTATTTAAAGATTGTCATTGACATAGGAAAGCATTTTGAACTTTGAAATGAGAATATATAAAGAATACAGAAAAAAGATAACCTGTTCCAAGAGTGTATATATGATTTTCCTTTATATATATTCACCACAATACTGCAGTCTTAGGATATGCTTCTATCATGGCTTTTTGCATAAACTAATTATCGTTTTGTGATATTTGTGTTATTAAACTCTTTACACTTAGTTTTCATCTAAAGACTTTCTGACACAGTATGCTCCAGGTTCACTTCAGAGTGAAATAAAATCTAAACATCATCAATTTGAAGTGAATAATAAACAGTGTGTGTGGTACCTTTCAGGTAAAGTCTACAGACAAAGTTTAAGGAGAAAACAGAGCTAAAAATAATTTGTGCTACAGTGTTGGATTGGGTTGGTTTTTCATTTTATAGATCTGAATGGAAACAACATTTTTCCTCACCAACAAGTATCTGGCAATGTTTACTTTAGCACTCCCATGCCAACTATCTCCTTGTGAGGTTTGGGTGATGCTTTTCCTGATTGCATTATTTTTTTTAACTTAACTGTTGCATTAAGGTTTTTAGCATGGTGAGACACTATTATGCCTGACAAAACAATGTTGTAATGGCCAAGTAAATTCAACCTCTGGCCAATTTTCACCAAATTCACACTCTTGTGAACCCCTGTGATCTCTGCCTGTTGGGTTTTTCTTCCTAGTACTTTATCTCAAATCAGGGGCACCATCTGTGTTTCAAATTGTTAAAACTCCTTGGTACACTTCTGTACTGTGGGTCTGGTCTCTTAGCTTTCCAGATAGACTGGTGACATGTTTTCCACAGTTTTCAAGTCATCAAATAGGGCTGCTGTACAGCTGTCTACTAAATATATCAATCTGTCTACATCAACCACACAAGTACTGTGGCAGGGCTGGAGAGAGGCAGTTTAAGTACTTTGGATGCTGTCTGTACCTGAAATGATTTTATTTTCTATGTTTGCCTATTTGATCCTTTCTTTTTTTTTTTTTTTTAAATCCAAATGATATTGCATACAAATTTAATGAAAAATTCCTGTTCTTGGAAGACTTGCAAGAACAAATCTGTTCACACAGAGCAAGAGTTGCAGTCATAATTTCCACATACTGACATCCAGCTGATTGATATTTGGAATACAGGTAGCAGAGCTTCAGCTCTTGAAGCTGCTCTTCCAAGACTTATATTTGTCTGCAGTGATTTTCCTAGCCTGCTCCACAGCTTGAAATGAGATGTAGGATGCCTGAGGGTCACTATTCAATTATTTTTCCCCTGTTTCTATTGCTAAAATGCTCTGAGAGAGTACCCCAGCTCTTCCTCAAGGTTCAGTACTCAGACCATTACCTCCTAATCCCACCTAACAGTTATTCTTCTAGCTTAAGCAGCACCCTTATCCTGCCATTTATATTGCAACTTTTGCAGATTAGACTTAAGAATTTATGAACCATTCCTTGTATTTTATATGGTCTGCTGGGGGACAGAGCAGGGAGAAAGTCAGTGTATAAATATGTAAGTTGGGATGACTTTACAGACATGAGTCAAGTCTGATTGCAATATAAACACAACTGATTATTGTGTTGGTAAATGTCTGCAAAATGAATTTGGAGTACAATAGTCCATATGACATACTCAGGAAGTAACTGAATAAGAAATCAAGAACAGTTATTTACCAATAGATAAAGTTGTTCCTTTTCCATACAGATGATTCTTAATTTTTTTTTTTCAATGTGGAAAGTGAATATGTAAAAGTCTTACCAGTACAAAACTCTGAGCACAGTATATGCATCCACCAACATTCCTGTGGGAAGAAAAAAGAAAAAAAAAATTGGCGTCTTGATATCTGGACTACGGACAGATGCACTGTCATTAATTTTTAAAAAGAGAACAACAGACTATGGACACTAAGATCATATTCTGAGAGTTTGTATTGCTGGTTTTGGAGTGACAGCAAGTGAAAATCATACCTGAAGGTCAATGTAATTAGATTTCTAAGTTATCCATGTTTTTCCTGGTGGAATGAACATTAGGCTGATGTGCATTTAACACAGTGAAATTGAAAAGTTTCAGCTTCTTTGCTGACTTTGTAGCAGAATTTCCTTGGCCATTTGCCATTACAGTTCTCTGCAAAGCCAGTGTTTACACCAATCCATTTTCTTTTGCTTTTTCTCTATAGACATCTAAACATATAAAATGATGCCATTCTGTAAAGAAGCAAGAACAACGATACAGTAGAGAGATCCTGCATCAGAAAAAGAAAGTAAAGAAATAAGGTGGGGAAGTGTAAGGGGAAAGGCAAAGATAAGTGTGTAGGTATGTAAACATATTTCCTGTGAATGACACTTGATAAAAACTGTAAAGTACAATATACATAACAACATAGACTTTGCTAGGTGTGTCTACATCTCATCCACCACATACTGATCTGCTGCCTTGCACCTCTGTAGCGCTGGGTGCCATGGAGACGGGAATGGAAAAGAGAGTGGAGATTTGTAATTAAGATGTAGTAAACCAAATTGAAACCAGTGTGGAAATATGAACTCAAGGGAGGATAATATTCTCAAAAATGATAATTGATATTTAGCTGTGGCATCAAGATGCCGAAAGCAGTGGGGACTAGTGGGTTCTATCCTGAACCTGCTGTATCTTAGTCTTGGCATTAGCATATAGGACTTGAATTTTTTTTCCAAATCCTGGTACTGTCAGTTATGCGTGTGGACCAGCCTTTGAGCCTGATTACTTCAAAGAAAGGTTTTTAACTCCTCCAGATTATAAGTAACTTCACTGATGAGTAATGTGAATACAGCAACACAGGCTATTAAAACCAAACTTTTATTTTGTAAATACATAATATCTGTAATAGTTGTGGGACCTAAAGTATCATTAGAAAAAGAACTACTAAAGAAAGAAAGATTTATCTTGCAGGCCATTGTAGAGTTCTTAAAATAACCATGTAATCAAGTGTTAAACCCAAATCAGTTAAGCTGATCAGTCAGGAAACATACTGCTACAGATAAGTGATAGATCCTTGGCTCATGTAAACACATGTGGTTCTGTTGATGTGCTCCTCACACAGATGTTGGCTCCATAATAACCCCCACACTGGAAAGCGTTCTTCCCCCTCATTGGTCTAATGACTCCCTAGTGTGTTGTCCATTCTTTTGGGAGACAAAAAGTACAGATCTCAACATGTATGTGCTCTGAATTTAAGAAAATGCCCCTGTCAATGTATATGAAATTCTGGGTCAAAATAAAAATAGTCAGTTTATGTCTACTGCTCTGTGTCTTCAGTTGGGGAGGGGAGGTGATATTTTACACATAACATTTCCTAATGTTCCAGGGTAAATGGCCTGGAAAAATCCAAACACTGTTATTTTTAGCCCTGTTTTCTTTCTCACCCTCTATTTCTTCCCCCTTACCCGCTCCTGTCCCCACAAAAATTCAGGCCAATTTCAACCACATTTGAGAGAGAAGGAGAACTCCCAAACATGGTTGAGTTCCAGGAACTGCCATGAAAATTTGTGGTTAGGTGGAAGAGAAAAAACATATTCGTTCTTCCAGGTAACTTGGCCCCTGCTTGACAAACCCAGCTTTGCTTCTGCCTGGCAATGGCCAGATGCATGATGAACACTCATGGCCATGTATCGACCAGCTCACCAGTGAGCCCATAGCTCTGGTCTGGCTTTAGGCAGCACTTTCTGTTGCCAAGAGGGATTATCAAGTAGGGACTTGAGAAATGAACTGGGTTAATACAGTGGTAATGTATAGAGGATGAGAGCCACAAACATACAGGGGATCAGGCTTTCTTAGCTACTCACAGAACAGCTTGTTTTTTAAATTTACCTAAGGTATTTATTACATTTTTTCCTAGACATTGAGTCTAATGTTTATGAACTATAATCCTTGGATAATTTATCACTTTCAATAAATAGTAGCATTCGATCTTCATGCTATGGCTCTTTCAATGAAGTAATTTAGTTGAAACATGGTCTTATGGTATTTCCACACCAATACATACAACATTTTCTTCTTTTAAAGGACAACGTATTAAACTTCTGTCCATATTCTCCAATGCCTAATACACATGTCAGCTTTCCAATTCTTCCTATTGTTTGCACATGTATTTTAAGCATTTTCAAATTTACAAGTGATTGATGTACATACCATTTTTAATTTGAATGAAAAGGGTCTAGGAAATGACCCGTTCAAAAAAGCAAAAGAAGAATCATGGTAGACACACAAGGTTAAGCTTTTAACTTCTCTTTACCTGTACTTTTTGCTTTCAATGTAAGAAGTCTGGAGCTGGCTTGGGTGATTTGGTGGTAGGGCACTACCACCCCAGGGGCTGGACTTCTTTGGTCCCCTGTACAGGCCAGAGAAAGAAGAAGTGGCTTTCCGAGGGAAATTAAGAAAAGAAACTTGTGCTGGGAGTTCTGAATTACTGCCTGGAGCAACCTGTCTTGTTCTATTGACTATGTGGGAGCTGGAGAGACTGATTCCCAGCTTAGGTACTACCTTCAAATCCCTTCAGATAGATGGTGTAAACAGCTGAAGTGCAGGAGAAACTTGTTCAGGCCCTGCTTTTAGAATGAGATCAACAGGCTTTCTTCACCCCTAGAGATAAGCCTAAAGAAATGTAATTTCTCTGTGAAAGAACATGATTAGGAACCTTAGCTACATTAACAGACATGCAGTCTGCCATTGCTTCTCTGTCCAGCCCATACCAGCGCAGCTGATGTGGAGATGACCATATGCAGAGCAGACAGAGAGGTTCCCTCATGGGCTCTGTTGTTTTCCGTGGCCTCTTCATGCCCCCCACCCTTCACCAGCTTTCCTGCATTGCTTTCACAGAGGTGGTTGCCACCTTCTCCAAATGGATTTTTCTTGCTGTTTCTTCATCACTGCCCTTCTGTCATCATTTGCCCCTTTGGAGAGCTGAACTGCTTCTACCTCTGAATTCGTAATGCTTTGGGAGCCTCTTGGTAGTCCTCTTCCCCTACCCCTCTTCCCTTCCTCTGCCTCTCAGTGTCTTCTTAAGGCTTTCTTCTTTCGTCACTCCCTTTCTCCTTTCTCAACTTCAACCCTTGGCAACCTAATTAATTTTCATGGGTTGTTTTTTTTTACCATCACTAGGAGGGTGGCTACCAAGTCTTTGTTTCTGTTCCTGACAACATCCTTCTTTTTTGTCTCCGGGGTTCTCAGATTTCACCCCTCAAGTCTATTCAATGTGCAATTGCCAACATTTTCTGGCTAGCTTGCATTGCAATTTTCTCACTGTTTAAATGAAAAAAAAAAAAAAAGGCAGGCAAACTTTGTGTCTCCTTTCTCAAGAAAATGAAGAAGGTGTTTCTATTCTTGGTGGTGCACCAGGTAATAAAGAAAATCCTTGCTTTATTCTGAAGTCAGACCAGACTGTATATATTTAGATGTAGCTGCTATGGTGACATTTACAACAAATCATTATCATTCACATGGAATAATCTGTCAAATATGCAGGGTTTAAAATATTTTACCACTAAAAATTGCCTGTGCTTCTCTTAGTTTTATGTTGAATATTCCACATAGTTCTTAAAACAACACTTTCTCCTCCAATATATATTTTCCAAAGCTGTATTATTGTAAATTGCTATAAATGATCATCATTTGTGTGGGAGAGAAGGATGGCAATGAGAATGCTTATTTCTCCAGAATAACCTTTGTTTTAGCTGGCAGAAGACAACTGAGACCCTTCTGCTGAGTGTGTTGTGCAGAAGGACAGAGAAGAGATGGAGAGATCTCTTTGTTCAGTGGTGATTTGGCTTTAAGTGAAGTCTCTCACAAGGCTGAAACTAGGAAGGTGACTCCTCTCCAGAGAATAACTGAAAATAGTTCCATCCAGTTTCATGGGTAGTGATAAGCCACGGGCAGGATGGATAGGTCAGGGATAGGAAAGCAGAGACACATATAGAAGGGACAAGAAGATAGCATGAATCAAGCAGTTGTCAGTTTGCTACTGATGATGGGAACTGTCTACTGGCTCCAAAATGAAACAGCTGCATTGATAATACTTCTGTGGTATGTTGGACATAGAACTAGATAATGGAAGCTGTGCCTCTAATGTGAAAGAATATGAAATTCTACACAAAGATCATACTAATTTATAGATCTAGTGACCTTTTTCTACAGTGTCAATTCCTGGATGTGTACAGCAGATGAGAGACTGAAGGGATGTCACACACCATGTGCTCTTGTGATGCAGGGAAGATGACCAAAGAAGAACAAGATGACAGATTTTTTCCATTAATAAAGACAAGGAGGACAAAATTAGAACATGCTTTATTGGCATTAAGGTACAGACAGAACTATATTACTTTTTTATGTTATATTTAATCCTTTGGATGAGTACCAGAAACAATTCTTTGTCTGAATTGAAAACTTTGAATTTTCAAACGTCAAAAATCCAATATTTTCTTTTAAAAATCTGAGAGGCCTGAAAACAATGAATGTTCAGTTGCCTCAGATAAAGTGGTGGAGAGCTGACATGCCGAAGTCATCCTTTCATTCAGTAAAGAGTTCTGCAATGTTTGTATTCCCAGTAGGGAGGCCAGTAGAACAAATTACATATTATAATGTACATGTTTGTTTCAAAGATGAATTTAAGACATGTTTAGTATCTTCTGGAAAACCTTGGAAATATGATGGGATAAGTTCTGGCCATGCATACAAAGTCTGTATGTAATCTCAGAATGCAGAAATTAATTTTTTAGCTTGTTTCACAACAGCCCAAAGGTTACCTTTCCTGCATATCCTCTGCAAAGCAGGACCAAGGACAATTGGAACAGAGGATGGAGAGAGGACTGTGGTTTTGCAATATGTATACATCGCCACTACATTTAGCCAGGGTAGCTGCACGCAATGACTTCATCCACCCTGGCATGCCTGAAGCGCGGCCTCAGTTCACTTTGGCTTCAATTTGTGTTGAAGGTTCTTAGCAGGTGCTGGCAGCTCTGTGGATGTGCCACAACATATATAGCTCTCTCTTCATCCAAGAGCTAGAATCAGTTTCATGCTGACCCTGCAAATTACATTTGCGCTATGTGGAGTTTGTCCTGTTGTTGTTGTAGCTTGGATGATCTAAGTTTACAACCAAGTCAAGGCTTGTAAGAAGAGCTGGTATCTTTTACTAGACAAAACTGGGGCAATAAAGAAGAAAAAGCAACCAGTGAACTTCCAGAAAGAAAGATCTGTCTTGTCCCTCTCTAGTGACAAACCAGAAGCGCTAAAGGACATGTGTCACTACCCAGACATGTGCCGTCGCCTGCTGTTTTGTCATCATACATGCAGTTTTCCCCATGCATTTTTAAGAGAACTTTCCCGGTGATGGACATCCACAACAACACAGGACACTGATTAAAAACAGAATCTTTTCTTCTCTTAAGTCATGCTCACAAATGTCTGTAGTAACCACAAGTGACAATTTTGATGGGAAATAGCAGCGTGCAGCAAACAATCCTGTGTGGAAGTGTCAGGGCTTCCTCTGTACATCTACTAAGATGCTTTACTTCAGCTGGAGCCCTGCCTTTCAGGAAACCATCCATTCAGCATGCAATGCTTTTGTTTGTGCCAAGAGATCTTAATCTTCTCTGAAATCCACTGCTGTGTTTTTATTCACATAAACTTCCTTCCATATGGCAAAATTAGCACTGGTCACAGAAGCTATGCATACAGTAGCAGGTACTAAAGGCTGATACAAGCAGATCAGCAGAGCAAATCTGTTGGTGCTGTGGAACAGGCATGTGTCAGACAGGGTTTGCTTTGGGCTAGTTAGTTCCTGGGTCTGGGACCTGTTAGCTTTTAAATGAAGTTAGGTGCAGTCCTGGAGCACATCTGGCTTAGTTTCATCAAAAAAAAAAATGTACCGAATGTACTCTCAGACCATTCTGTGCTGTGAACCAAAGCATAGTGACTGGGAACAACTGGGAGATTTGTTCACGTCTGGTCTGACCTAAAACACTGCTGTAGCTTCCTCTGGAGCACACTGAACTATAGCATGGCTCATCAGAAAGACTGTGTCCTTCAAGGTATGCCAGCACTTCTCCACTTTGGCATTGTATTTGCTTTTCTCAAGGAGGCACATATTCCTTCAGGGGGCTTGGGATGTGGATAGACACTTTTGCTTCTGACATTAAAATAATAATAATAAACCCAAAAGTTACTATATAAGTCAGGTTCTAATGGGCATATTCTAACATCACCTAGCAGGTTTTATCCCTGAGGCTGTGTTACAAAGCCATAAGTAATCTATGACTGTGCACTCTGAAACTTGACTAACCAAGAAGGTACTTTTTAGAGAGAACTCCTAGTCAGACATAATACTTTTCATAGAATCATAGAATCATAGAATCACCAAGTTGGAAAAGACCCACCAGATCATCATTTTGTATCTATACAAAAGGAAATATGCTTTTTTTTAGTATCTGGTGATGTAACTATAAGCTTTGAATAACAAAGAAATGGATGAGATGCGTTTGCTACCCCCTCCACCCAAAAACCAACAAGCAAACCAGCCCTAAGAAACCCAATGCTCCTCATCCCTAAAAAAAATCTAGGAACATTTTACAAGTCTATACTAATACGTTGAATATAAGGGAGTGGGAGACACTGGTGTGAAACAAGGCTGACCACACTTACGCTAATGAGAGATATTTTCATTTTTGTAGTGAAAGTAACATGACTTAAAAGGCTAAACATTCAATTATATCATCTTTGCTAAAATGTTTTAATCACCAGCCTAAATTTAAAATATAGGAAGTACTAGAAGTGCAATTGTTTCAATAAATGTGAGAAAGTGCCAATAAATACATCAAGAATTTTTTTTTCTCTACTACTACAGTTAAGAGAGTATACCTGTCACTATCACTTTGCTAAAGAATTTCCTTTGAGAGTAGTCCCATTGATTGTGGCCAGAAGATGCTGTCATTTTCCAGCATGTGAATTTGTTAAGATACTTTTATGAAACTGGTGTAAAACTTAACAAGAGGTAATAGCATTAGAAAACACTGTGGGTTATTTTTTTTTTTGCAGGGGGGACAGCAGATGTCTTACTTGCTTCTGCTTGCTAATTCCACCATAGAGTTTTTATGGACACTGTATGGACACTGTGAACTTGAAAAAAAAATAGTAAAGGTTGTGAGGGTTTTGCACTGATTCCAAGCGAATTCTGAAGACTTTCCCCGCAGTTACAGCTGTGCACTGACTATGCTGAATTGCAGGACTTGGCTTTAAAGCCAGTTTGAACTATAGGAAGTTTGGAGCAGACAGAAAAAAGTACAATATGTGCCTAAACACATTGTAAAATAAGAAATGTAAACTATGAATATGGAAGAAGAAAACAGAAAGTAGATTTCCAACGTCTTCATAAACCATAAAATATGTCCTACAAGTAAAATAAAGTTCTTTGTCTATGCCAAGCATTACTCCATGGTAATTTATCATTACATTGCATCCTTCTGCATGAGCCACTAACTCCTGTTTGTAGCCGTCCACAGGTCTAGACAGACAAATCTTTGGAGATATATTCTTTTTGATGGATTTATCAGATTTCCAGCCCCATTTCCCCCCTTTCTAATTTCTATTCCTTCCTTGCCGTTGTGCTGGCTGCAGTGAATTGCTAAGGTTGGTCCACATAATTAATCCTGTGACATCAGGGTGAGCAGCTTACTCACTTGACTTCCCTTTCTTTTAGTCTTGTTTGAAGTGACCCCCCCACCTCATAGTTATTATGGTATGGAAACTGGCTGCCTCTGCAGTATATTTAAGACCTATATGGTACACACACTGAAGAGCACAGAAAAATAACTTGAACAAAATCCTGTGCTCCTTTAATACAATGTGTGTTGTTGCTGTGCATGCTTTTGCATAGCACGTCCATTGTGTATCCAGCAAGCTTAATATTGAACTCTATGAAAAACATTGCTGATTTAAGATTGCTAAAAAGGGCTTTAATAAAGCTGTTTTCTAACACGGTAGTTTTTGTTTATTTTCAGAGTTCAAGAACACTGTGGTTCTGCAGTCCCGGATGTGTAAGGTATTTAAAAATCAATTCCAGAAACCAAAGCAGTTCTATCCAAGGTACATCAAGGGCTAGATTCCAGCCACACATTCAGTATAAATAATGTAAAGCCATCAGTCACATTTTATAGTAAGCAAAGTAAAATTGAAGAAGTAAAGACAGGCTAATAAAATAATTAATATTAGTGGAAAATAACTGGTGTACAGTAACAAATAAGTTTTTGTAGACATACCACTTAACTCTAAAAAAATATATACATACATATATGATGGCTACAAATGAGCTTGTGATTTTCTTCCAGAAGTATTTGAGCAGGAAGTAAAACATTTTCCCAGTGGATGAAATAACATTCCTTTTTGCCAATCTAAGCAAGGCAGATTTAAATTTTATGTGTGTCCAACTGCTTGTTCCCCCTCGGCTAATAACCTGCCTCCTGGAAACATTTCAAATGAAAAGGAGTTCACAGTTCCTAAGCCCAGCTCTGAATATATCTGCCATGCATGTAAACAAGAAAACCATTATGTTTCTTGTTGAGATAAAGAATACCATGATAAGTGGGGACTTTTACAAAACAAAGGGCTTCCTATTGCGAGTGTGGATAATCTTCCAGAAAACCCTGTGTTTTGGCAAATCACACCAGATTAATCTATTAGGCATCTCCTTTCATCATCAAATTTCCGCTGCCTATCACAGTGGCTGCCTTATCAAGCACCCTTTTCTCAGTAGCCGGCCCATTCCTAAGATTTCAGGTGCTGGCCTTCCATGCTCGGAAAACAGGTGTCCCCACTGTTTTCAGGCAGGAAAGGTCCCTGCACAGAAGCCTGGGAAAGGGCAGGGGTATCAGCCGCTGTTCTACCTGAAGGAACAGGTAACAGGAAACTGTTGATTCAATGGGCTGAACTTAATTGGCATGCATTAGTAAGCACTGAGTGTTTTTTGTGAATTAAAAATCCTCATAAGAATTCTTCCTGACAAAAGTTTTGAAGGGGGAGGATGCATGCCCAGAGATGCCCTCATAGAAGCAGCCAGTTCTTGTAACTCTATTTTGTGTGCCGCATTCTCTTGGTGTATTCCAGAAAACATGAGCTAGGAGGCGAGGGCAGCATGTCAAGCTTTACATGGTTATGTATAGTTCCTGAGCTGTTAGGCAAATTGCCTATATTCAGAAGGAAATGGATTTCAAATATCAACTAAAGGCTAATACTCCAAACCAATTAGTATGATGGATCGGGTTTTTGAGCTTTCAGTGCCTCCCCTGGCCAACTTTTTTTTTTCTTCTAGTTAATGAAATTGCGCATATGGTTTCTGACCAGACTATTCATCTGTGAAACAGGGCCATACACTTGGTCATCTAGAAATGCCACAATATGGAACACAGACAGAGCTGGGTGTATGAAGAATGACATTTTACAATTGATAGAGAAATGTGGTTTACAGGAGCTGGTAAATCCTGGCTCCTCTTATTTCATTTCAGTGTTTATCTCTTCTTGTCAAGGCAGCATCAAGCAGCTCTTGCCCTAGTGGGTGTCTCAGTGCTCGCTTGCCTGTTCCAGCAGAAAAAACTCACCCTCTGCGCTGAACCCCACTCCTTAAAAACTGGCTTGTTCAGATTTTACTGTAATAAAATCAAGGCAGGCAGGAAGGCTGGTGTAGTGACAGCAGGAAGAGCCCGTCTGCTCTCAGCTCCCCACCATGACAGCAGAACTGCTCATAGGCACCAGGATGAGCTCCCAGCTCTGCTCGGTGGGTAGGAAGCGTTTGATAAGCGCATGCCTGCCCTTCCGGGACTCCACAACACAGGCTTTGTTTCATCTACAGATGATTAAATGGTCTATGGGGCAATTACGAACTGAAGGAAGGAATAGCCTGCTCTCTCCAGGCTTCCTCAATCAGCACGATTGAATTTCTCAAAGGAAGGCAGCAGTAGCAACAGCAGGCTCAATGACTTTTCCTGAAAAATGTTCTGCAGTTTGGGATTGAGCTTTCATTTAACTACATGCTGTTTCATTTTATTAAGTGCAAATTGTGGCTTAATAGATTTACAGTTGCCATAAACTTCGGCATCATGAAAGCTGTCAGAGTGGCCAGTTGCACAGCATATTACTTGTATGATGCTAGAAAGGGTGAACTGGACAAGCCAGGCGCTGAGAAAGTCTGCAGAATGTTTTAACAGGCCTGTGCATGGCCTTTTGAGAGGCAGACAGAGCTGAAACACAAGCAGTTGCTTAGTAGTTTCCTTTTGTTCCTCTCTTTTCTAGGAATTAGAGTTGATGAGAAATACCTCAATTTGTCCGCAAATGAAAAATAGAATATTTTGGCTTTTCAGACACAAACTTCGTAAATTAACTCTGCTAGACAGTGGCTACCCATGTCCAAAGACACAGTTTTGTTTCGTTTGGTTTTTTTTTTCTCTGTATGCCTATTACACCATAGCTCTGTTTTGCACTCATTATGCTGTGTTTAGTTCCAAATACATACCAGCAAAAACTGTAGACATACTGAAGGGAGCTCAGAGAGAAACATCAAGGCTAATTAAAGGGCAGGAGGGACAGACTCCTGTGAAAATGTTAAAAAAATTAAATATGAATGGATTGGTTAAGAAATGATGGGGCAATGGGCATGAAAGTAACCTATGGACATTTTACCTAGGATGAAGATCATGGGCTGTGCAATTTTTACCTGTGCAATTCCAGGTAACCTCCCTCCTGGTCAGGAGACTGATTCACCATGGGTGAAAGGAAGAGCTGCATCCTTCCTCAAACAAGATAGAAGGGCTAAAGAGAGGAAAAGAAGACATATTTTCATTTTATTTGTAGGAGGTGTTTTTTTCCCTTCTTAATAAACCGTCCTTTGGGAGGCTATTAATTTCGGAAGTCAGCAGCTTTTCCCACCAACCACAGGTTTTTTGGCAAATGCCTAGGGCCCCTCTGTGTGTTGCTAAAGAGTTGGCTCGTTCACTCCAGACAGCAGAGGTAGGGATCTGGGTTACCCCCCACCTGGGTATGTACAAAACGATCTCAGAGGCTGTCAGGAAAGTTTGATGCAAGAATAAAGCAAGACTGCTACAGCTCTATGGTGTTTCATCCCCTGAGCAAAGAACTCTCCCATGTACGAGTATCAATGTGGAGGGGAAAAAAAGAGCTGGTATCTTATGCAGGACAAACTTTTTCCCTCTGTGTACACACAGGAGTATTTCACATCCTTGGCTTACATCAGGAAATGTCTCCATATACACAGATGCTCCCCAGACATGAAGTGTAACAAAGAAAAGCTGTAAGTCAAGGGAGGAACCTATTTTTGCTGTTATTTCATCCCCAAAAATGCTTGCTTTCCTGGCCAAATATTCTGTGAAGCACTGAAACATACGTATGAACTTTTCTGAGTGACAACAACTGTACCAGTGGACAATAGATCAGAGGACTAACTAGTAGGTAAATAGTTTCTTGGTGTAATGCTCTTGTGTGAAACAAGACAATTTATGTTAAAACAAATTTAATGGAGAAATAGTTGTATGGTGACTATACTGGGAGAGTTAAATCATCCACAGAGTGTGTATTCATACCATTTTATGATGACTTGTAAACAGGCATGGAACTGCCAACAGGGATTCAGGAGACTTATGCCCTTCTATTCTGCCAGTGCAGCTAACGAGCCTGCAGCTTACAAGGCCAGTGTACCCTTAAAGCCTATTCCCACTTCTTTCCTGTCAACAGCCCTGCTCCATCCAATAACTTGCTGTGTAGATCACATCAGAGGGACTGGAACAGAATTATAGTGGGTTGGGGTACATTCAGATATGCCCAAATCATTACCAATAAAACCCAAACCACCTCCTAAAAACAACTAAAATGAGTCTATTTTCTAGACCTTCTTGTGGTCTAGCTGTTAAATTGTACTTCAAGGAGACCAAATAATGCTTCTAAGGCAATTTGTAGTTAATTTTGCACTGTACTGTCAGTCCGTGCAATGCAACCTATTCCTTCTAAACAAAGCTAACCTGTGTACTTTCTCTGTCTTTGAACTAGAAAACGTAGCTTAAGGGATACAATCAACAAAACCTTTTCTCCCCCCCCCCAGTTATTTCATGTGTAAGTTCAATTCACTTATTTCTGAAAACCAGATCTGACTGTATGAATAGAATGTAAGAGTTTTAAGGCTCTCAGACTGCTCACCTAATTGCAGTATAAAACACTCAGCATTTTTGTGGCAGAAGACCATTTTGAAATGGTTCAAATATTTCAGAAAATTGTCTAGATCTTCTTCACTTCATTAGTAAATATCATGCATACAGGTCATCAGAGGACTTAATGGTGACTATGCTAATAGACGGCTGCCAGTGTGCTGTGGTGAGCGAGGCCATTTGTAATTCTCATTAACAGTTCTACAATTTTCGGTTCTATGAAAAGTGATAACACATTGATCTACCAGTCATTAAGGACTTTTTCTTACTCCTCTAGGACTAATTTGCACTGACCCAGAATTCTGTATTTGCTTAACACAAGCAGCGGGCCACTTTGATGTTATCTGCTTCTATAAACAATAGCATACAGTTCTCTCCTGGGCTAAAACAGCTCTTATTCTACTGAGAATTAGCTGTATTAATCATTCTGAAGTCCAAGAGTGCATGATCATAAATTGTGTGCAGGGACCTCACTTAGTAACTCCCAAGACTCTCATTTATCAACTTTTTTTTTTCTTCCCTTTCCTGGATATTTAGTATGTAGGGAGTAATTTATTTCTGAGCTGGTGCTTTGTGATGTCTTTCATGTTGAAGTAAAGTTGAAAAACTTTTTGCAACAAATATGATTTTTCTTACTTCCTTAGTGTAAAAACAAAAATTATGGACCACAGCTACAGACTGATTCCCTCAAGTGGCCAGAACAGAAAACACAGGCCAAGCTTCCAGTCACTGAACTCTGTATTGGATGAACCAGATGATGGTAAATAAAAATCATAAATGCACAGTAAAGATGCTTTTGCTTAGTTATTAATTTAGATTTGTAATAATATGGGACATCTTTAAAGATGATATCTGCTAAACTTTTCATACTATTCTCAAATGAAGTCGCTAAAACATAATTAAGATTTAACTAATGTAAAATGAAATTTTCAGTGAACACTACCTTAGTTTATATTTTTCCAGGAAATATCTGACTACCGGTTAATAATTTTTTTGTTTTTACCATTCTGTAGTCATGTTCCCACCAACAAAACACAATACAACTCTGCCAAAAAATGCAAGGAGGGGAAAATACTGTTTCATATCAGCTCAGTGTTGATACGATACCATGTATTTCATATTTTTATGCAGTTTTTATTTAAAGTCTTCCCTCACTTCTAACACATCTTGCAGAAGCATACAAAGTCAGAGCACACAGAAATCAAACATAGAGGCAGTGAAAACGTTTGGTATGACAGGGTGAAGACCTTGGGTGTTTGATGGTTGTCTTTTATCCACACAGCTCAATTTCTTCAGCTTTTGGGATTTTCCATTACCTAAACCAAAAGTGGGAACAGAGGCCCTGATTCTGCTTTTCTTGAGAGGAGCATATACGAAGTATCTTCACTGACTTCTTGGGGAAAGTCCAAATTCAAGTCATTTTGATGAGAAAAGTGTTTTGGCCCAACCTGGGCAAAACCAAACCCATGAGCACAGAAACCTTTCTAACTTTTTTCCTTGTTTCATCCTGAGCTTAACTTCAGTTTCAAAGCTCTTACTGTTTTATTATAAACATGTGGTTTTTAAAGTACTGCACTGCTCCAAAGTTATCTAAATGTGAGTTTATTTTATATTAAGTACTTCAAAAAATGTCTGAACATAAAATGCCAACAGAAACAACAAAAATATAAATAAATCACCACATTCAGCAGAAATGCTTTAATTTGGAATGTAATAAAGACAGTCAAGGTTTAAAAAGTTTATGCCAGAATGTAAACTGAAGGAATTTAGTAATTTTTTTTTTCCTGTAGACAGCTTTGCTACTGCAGCCAAAAGAGTCTCAAAGTTTGTTAAAAATTAAAATGAAGAAAAAAAGACACAGTAGAAAAATGTTTATTTCTCCTCAAGAAATTCTGGCTTCTGCGATCTGGCCATTGAGAACATTTGTTTTAGTGAAGGTAGGCACTGCTGTTATATTCTTCTTTCCCCATAAATAAGTTTTCAGGAGCTGCAATCTATCCACACCTAGAGCTGTACAGTCTCACTGATGTCTGTGAAATCATGAGGGCAGCTGCTGTGAAAGCTCCTCATGCTTAAAATGCTGCCCTAATTCTTCTTGGATTTCTAAACACAGAAGAGTTTGCGTCCAGATTCAGGAGGTAAAATTCTGCCAGCAGTGATGGGAGGCACCGTGGTTGATTTTAACCTAGTGAAACGATCAGTAACTACCCATGGAAGGTATTTCCTTTAGGACTATGAATGTTTTACACATATACAGCAGTTAGTGTCTATGTGATGCAATGCAGATGTGTCTAGGCCAGACTCACCTCAGTGTTACAAAACGCTGGGCACCCTGGTTCACTAGATTGGGTGATGGGTCATTTTGTGGGAGGAATGACTTTTTCTTTCCTGCCTCAGGTAACACTGCACCTGACTCCACAGAGCACTGAAGACATGCTTACAGCGCAGTCAATCTAGAGCATATCAGCTCGTCTTGAAACTCCTGTGGATGGGTGCTTGACACAATCTTTGAGTAATTTCTGTATCACCCATGCACTGAGAACTGTACCCCTGACTGAAACAAGTGTAAATAGGGGCTTTCAATTGCCTTCTCCTCAATGCATGGTCAGCGTGCTTTTGACTGCTTATTCTCTGCTCCTTTGTATACTGCTGCTGCAGTGAGATTTGATCCGGGTTTATGCCTTGAGCATTATCTACAGGATCCTGTGTCTGCAGTCTGAGAGAATGAAACTACCCGCTTAATTTAGGATACATTTTAAGAAGTTACAGCACTTCCACTGCCATTGTCACTCACGTTTGCATTGGTATATCTCCGAAGAACTGCGCAATTTGAGTACAGCTACTAGTTTAATTATTAAAGTCTTGCAATCATTATTATTACTTCTCCCAAAACTTAACTCCTTATATTAATTTTGCACTTTCCATTAGCTGTCACAGCCTATTCATTTGTACTTACAGGAAATCTGTCTTTTGTTCTAAAAGTGTGTTCCCAAAATTTGCAATGCTGAAATATGTATTCACTTATGAGAGCCCAAGGTTGGCATTACACTCTATCTAAGTAGGAAGGTGTGGATGTAAAATTGCATTTACTGAACATTACAAATAACAGACAGTAAAATTTAAAGTTCATTTGGTTCCTTTCCTTCCATGGCTGTATTCAGTGGCTCACCTGCATGAGTAATTTCATGATAGTATGGCAAAGGCCATACAGACCCAAGGGTCTATCATTGAGAACTCCCCTACTTCTACACCCTGGATATCTCCATGAGGGCAACAATGCTGACAGGAAATGGATGAGATGTTTTTTGGATACCTATGGAAATCTTTTTTATATGCATTTTCTCACTGGAAAAACAATTTAACATCTCCATCCAAGAGACCAGAAGGCTATCTCACTTGTGGAAGACCATCGTTTAAAGAAATACCTGTTTAGACTCTAAAATATATGTAGTTGAAATTATACTTTCCTGTGACTTCACACCTACATTCTCTTCAGTGATTTAAGAATGGGGTCATGGAATACCTGTCCTTTGCAAAGGCAGTCTTCCCTTTTGGTCTTCCCTCATGGTCTGGATTCCTGCTGAAAGCACTGGCATTTCTCTAAGTATGTTTTTCTTCAAAAGCTTAAGAAGGGGTATATAGGAGAACAGTTGCATTCAATTCCAAAAGTATATGTCTGGTAGTTAGCAGCAAAGTATGGCTGCTCCTGTTCAGACAGAACATCCCCCCCATTGTTTAGAAGCAAACTTTGGCAGATCAGAAATAGAGAGTATTTAATCTTGGTGAGAACACTGGCTTGAATAAGCAAAGCAGAGACTTGCCTTGAAGAAGAGTGGCCTCTGAAGAGCTGGTATGTTGTGGTGGTCCCTCTAAAATAAACAATTACAATCTTCCAAAAGTCAGTTTCTCCTTATAAATTGCCTCTACCATAGTTTGGGGGTTGGAGGTAGGAAGGAAGCAGTCTTTGATCAAGGTTTGTTTTGAACCTATAAAACTGAATAGACAAAACTTGATGGTCTATGTGGATAATTTGCTCCCCAAACACCCTTTCCTAATGGTTCCCTTCTGGGACTTTGCTCCCTGGAAGTTTGGTTTCTTTCAAGGTGGAATATGAAAGTGATAAATGAGGACTTGAGGAAGAGATCACTTGATGGGAGGATGCAGCCAGATTTTAGAAACAGAGGCAATGTCAAAAGCTTCATTTACAATCCAGTTGTACGCTGAACAGCAGGAAATGAGGAATCTGCTCCCTGTCAGCAGGTACTCTACAGACCCAAAGTGAAAACTCAGATGAAACCATTTGGACAGATATTCCATTCCTCAAATGCTGGCTCTGTTTTTGACATGGTGTATCAGATTCTTCAAGAGGGTGGAAAGGAGAAGATGAATGTGGGAGGGCTTCAAAAGCAGACCACAAATACATTGTGTGACAAAAAAAACCCCAATAGGCATCTTTTAACTTCATGTTGTGTTTTTTAAAAATATCTGGTGACTGCTTAAAGTACTAAATTGTAGAGGACCACCAGACTATGCTGAATATAGCAGAGCTCTGAAAGGGAATTGGAAAAAAATATATAGATTACAGGCTGTTGAGTTGGAAAGTGTCCAACATTGTTCCCAGGATTTAGGTGATCTTGGATATTGGAGTGTTTAATATTTGATTTGTGAATAGTCTCCAGTTCAGATACTGTGGGATGTAAAAAAAATCCCAAACCAGAAAAGAAGTACAGAATACAGAGTTCAAGGATTTTAGAAGTAAGTAGAGGAAAGAGAAGATTATACTTTGCTTAATCCTACAATTTCCTTGCTGCTAATGAGTTATGGGAGGATATACAGTTCTAGCTTCCGAACTGTGAAGGGCAAACGGGAATACATGTTCTGTTGCCCTAAAGGAAAATCTGGTAATGCTGTTCTCAGAACATTCCTTGTGGGACTCCTTCTGACGTGGAGTTCAATAAACACCTCCTGTTCAGAAAGTCTGAGGGTCTTGATACTACTCAATATGAGAAGGAAACAAACATTTCTGCTGAACCTGCAGCCACTTGAGATTTGGAAGTTTTGTATCATTATTTATAGATAATACAACCACTGCTGTTCAGGATAGAATTCTGGATATTGCATCAGGCTGGGAAACAGGAGTTTGTCGAGCTGGCTGGGGCTCTGGCACTATTAAGAAGATACATGGTGAGGTTTCACAACCCTTTCCAACAGGCTCAATGTGACTGGTAAGAGGCAGAGGTAGGGATGAAGCAGGAGCAGGTTAGGGTAACAAGTTGGGAATGTGATGGCCATCAGTAATGACAGCTGGGGCTGTGCAGCTGCGTAAGCAGGTGGCTTGCTTAACACAGAGGAGGAGACTGTTTGGGTTGAGCTCCACAAAAGATTCAGTGTTGTCTGAGACAACATGAAGAAATGGCTTCTGAGATTAAGGGAGAAATAATTCCTATAACCAGTGGCCTGTAAGGAAGAAAAATTCTCCCTTGTTCTTCCCTTGCTGTAAAGGATGAGAAAATTACTGTCAGTGCTTTGGTGGAGAAGGAAGGGACAGACAAGAGAGAAGGTGGAAGATGTTGCCCATTTAGCCAAGAGAAGCTCTCAAATGTGATGCTCATGACAGAAGATGAATAAACATCTTACTACTTTTGTGTTTCTGCCTGCATTCAGCTTTCCTTAGATGCCAGGTTTGGCTTCCCTAGAAGTTCCTGTGGCACTGGTACTTGTGAGTCATGCTCTTTATTCATATGAAGAAGTTGTAGCCATGCTGTTGTGCAGTCATTTAGAAAAGGACTGAACATACCTCTTGAAAATGTGTATTACCAGCTATTGTATTTTTTTTAAAGATAAGCAATCAAATATAATTAGTTCAATATAACTTTTCTTCTTTTTTTTTTCTTTTTCTTCAAATCAGGTGCCTGGAACGTGCCCCTCCTGCTTCACATCTGTTTCAAGATATGCAGTTAGCTTCTGTTTCCTTGTTATTCCATCTGCAGTTTCACAGCTGCATGTGTCCTACACGCTGCTTTTCTGTTCAGTGACAGCATTTAGATTAAGTTGTTATTTCTTCCTATATCCACCATTCTGATAGATGTACATGTATTTTCAAACCCACCTAGGGATCAGGATTGAAATTTTATCTACCTTGGTATAGTCTGCTACCATAAAGGACAGGCAAAACATGTTTTTTCCTTTGAATTAGTCACTAATTAAAAATAAGTTTTATGTATTTTTATGTTTAAGTTAATTTTCATACCTGAGAGGCAGCGTAGGTATTAATTTTTTGTATACCAGTGGCCTAAGAACTACTACAAAAGCTTTCAGTTTTTTGATGTCCAGTGTTGGTTTCAGGGACTCATCAGCCAAAGGAATGGGGTGCCAAAGTTTTTCTCCAAGTACAGATGTTTTGACCATTTTAACAGATGCCAGCATCTCAGCCTTTATCATTATGTCATATCACGGCATGTACCCAAAGTATTCAATAGGTTACCAGAACTTAAAAAATAACAACACTAGCTATCAGATCTGGTCTGTGAGAGACATGTACTCACTTAAATAAAATACAGGAAAATGAAGAGATTTTAATATTATCAGACCTCAGGAAGCTGTTGCTGTTTGAAGTGCCCATTTAAGTTTGTCTTTGATATTCTTACTTGATGAGAGTACATGATGGCCATAAATCCAATTTGGCAATGATTCTGAAAGGTCACCTGTGGATATTGTTTTTCATGGTGTTAAATAGACTGTAATGGTCTCATTATTTCTCCAGAAGGACAAGTGAAAGTCCCACTGGTCTTCTTGCTGTCTCATAAATAATTAACAGACTGTTTTAACTGGGTATAACCTTTGTACAGAGTGGCTGAACTTCACCGCATAGCAGAGGCAAAAGAGATTCAGGAAAATATCATCCGTCATTGATGGTACTAAAACATTCAGGTAAGCTAGGAATAAAAGTAAAAGACTAATAATCAAGCAGTTTTAGAGGCAACAAGAGCAATTGCCTTTCAGTACATATCTATTTTTAGCATCTTCCAGCATCCAGGTTATGCCTATATTTTTCTATATCTTCCTGCATGGACACTCAGCTAACTTCAAACATAGGGATTTTCAGTAACTGTGGAATAGATGAGAAAAAGTTCAGAATGTTTATTTTTCTCTTCTGCCATAGGTAAAATCTTAAAGAGAGATAAAAGAAGGACCAGATTCTTTTTATTATCAACGCAAAAATCAAAGGTTTCAAGTGGGGATGTCTAAAATAAAACTGTGTGTTTGAATATTGTAATTATATCTTGTTTAGAAAAACAGTCCTCTTGAACCTTCCATTTTGAGCATCCTCAACAAAATATCAGAGTCTAAATCTTTTACTAGCTCCAATGTCCAAAAACCAATGCTGAAATCTGCCACATCTTACATGGAAACTTCCCAGTTTTCTTGGTAACCACAGCTGATGTTAGCAATAAAGAGTCAGGTCTGAGCTGGCAGAAGATTTTTCATCACAACCAAGTGAGAGGGGGAAAAAAAAGCTATTGCTGTTGGATAGAGGAAAGGTAGCTGTTGGATAGAGGAAAGATTGTCTGGAAAAGAAATGCTAAGTTCCAGCCATGAAATTGCAAAAAATAAAATAAAAAGACTTAGACAAACAAAATCAAAGAGGGAGAGATGAAAGGAGAGGCAGAGAACATTAGGCTTTTAAAACTCTCAATTTAAGAGAAAGTCAGATACAGGTTGTCACAGCTTGCTTTGTCTCTCTGATGAACTTAAAATCTTCAATTCTGAACATTTGTGCTCTCTGTTTGGAAACAAACAAACCAAACTCTGTGCCAAGTTTCAGAAATATACAATACTCTTGGGCTATGGTGAGCAAATTGGGAAATTATTTGTATTTGAGATAACTGTTTCTTTTCTGGTTTGTTTTTAAACTGAAATGTAAGAAAATGAACTGCGTATTTCTGTTGTTACTATTCCTCTTGTCTCCTTTGTTCTCCAATTTCAGAAATGAAAATATCTTGTCTACAAGTTATGGCAAGTTTATATAGAAGAAGAAATAGTTTAGCAATTCTGCTTTTGAAGTTCACTTCCATGTAATTGTGTTCTCTCCTTGGGCCTTATAGTCTTGAACTGATGAATTCATGATAGTTGGAGGAAAATGAACTTCCGAACACCCATCACAGGAGGAGATGTGGGAAAGTTTGTTACTGAACATGCTCCCTCTTCTAGAATGCTTGTAGAGCTTCTGCAAAGCAGAGTCTGAGGTTGGGAGAGGAGGGAACATGAGTATTGGGAAACTCCAGCGACTTCTTTCAGACAATTGACAGGAATACCAGCTCCTATTCGAAGCCATTAGCTGCTGATGGCAGCATGTCTCTGAGGAAAATCCTAACACCAACAGTCATTGGAGTCCACAATCAGGCAACTTTTCATGTGGAGAACAGGGGAGGTTTCTAGCTGCTTTGCCCTACTGATCCCTGAACTTCATGGCTGTTAAAGGACTTGCTCTCCTGCCCTTCCTGCGAAGAAAACAAACATTTCCTTTCTAAGGAGACACTCATAAAATCCCCAGCTTAAAGAAACCATAATAATAAAAAAAATCCCAACAGAGGAAGGTTCATATCTTTCTGGAAACTCTTTCCAGTACTCGGAGCTCCTTACAGCCTTATAGTCAGCATTTTTACAGCACATTCTTCTTGTATTTCTAACTGTTCTTTTACATTTTTCAACTAATATATGTGAAAACAGTAGAAGCAGAAAAACAGCATTTGGGTGATTTTATTAAGCAGCTGTAATGGGTCGTAGTTGCTAGCTGCATGCCATGGAACCTTAGTGGTACTGCTCAAGACATCTATGAGGTGAATATGGACTGCTTGGAGAGATTTATTAGGCTCTTAACCTCAAGTTAAAAAGGAAAGATAAATAGAGGAAAATCTTCTCCCTTTAGACCTCAATTACTTACAAGGAGTCAGAAGGCATATTGAAAACATTATAGTTTTTATCCCAAGCTTCATTATTCTTTATGTAACTTTTCTTAAAGCTGAACTGAGGAATTGCATTGAGACTGAAGTGTGGAGCCTCCTCTCCTAGAAGGAAAAACAAATTGAAAACAAAAGCCAAGGACATTTGTGTATGCTGCCCCCCAGCTCTCTGCATGTACACACATACACACCCTCACAGAGTTGTGGAGAGATCCATACCTGTGAAAATTTTTGCTCTGCCTTCCTGTTCAAAAGCCCTTGTACACTTAATGGACAGGCTCAAAGATTCATAAAAACAAAGTCCTTTTCTTGACTTCAGGAGGTCAAGCCTCATATATAAGCAATCTGAAGAAAGAGGAACAAAAACCTATTAGTACTTGATGACATATTTTGTGCTCTGAAAAGATCCTGAATTTTCCATTAATTCCACGTTAAAGTAGGAGTACACAAACCTAAAGGTGACGACTTGACTTTCAGCAGCAGCAGTGCAATGGTGAACATTAGCACTTACTGATCATGCCTCAGCATTAAGTAATGCGGTTTCTGTGCAACCTGAGGGCATAACTACGGGCTGTTTGCAATATCCCAGATTTCCCCCAAGGTCTCTAATGTTTACTTACACTCTAGAAACTGAGATGTGGATTTTCAGTCATTTTAGCTTAGAAAATATTGTGCTTTTACTGACTGTTACTATTGTCTACTGAACGCATTCGTGGGATGGAAAGCAAACAAACCCTAAAGATGCAGGTGTGTGATGTGTTGAAATCTGATACCTCTTGCTGCCTGTAAGTAAAATAAACAGAATTGACTTAAATTAACTTAAATGTTGACTATAACCTCAAAGTATTTTTTCCTTTTATCTCTTAAATATATACATTTTGGTGACATTTAAAAACCCTAGGTCTTAATTAATTTTCAGAGGGAGTTCTTTCTAAACACACAGGACAGATTCTGATCCTCTTTGGTGTTTAATGGTGTGTAATGACAAAGGAACATCATCCTGTTTCCTCATTGGTTTAAAGGGATTTTACAAAATTTTCCCATTATGACAATTGTATAAAATGAGATTTGGATCTGTCTTCTTACTGCCAGACTGCAAACATCACAGAAACTTTAAAAAAAACCCAAAGAGCCAGAGGCTACCTGTTCTTTTGCACAGTGACTGCAAGCTGCCGAGGCTGGACCGAAGCCAGCCTTTGGGTCAGGTTTACATTATTGCCGGCAGAGAAGAAAAATCAGGTCCTGAAATAAAAGGTACCATAGTTAATAAGAAATTGAAAATATCTGATTAGCACATCTGCAATTAATCAAAGCCATCACAAATAATTCGATGAAATGTAACTCTTTGCTGAAATCTATTTTGACTCAGTTTACAACAGCCTGAACAATTGTGCTCTGCTTCAGAAAACAACTCTCCTAGCAAACAAAGCAGGATTATTTTAACCCTACATGGGATGACAGCTTTTTGTGTGCATAGTATGAGATACAGTATGTAGCATGTTGGATATTTTTCCATACCACTTACAGACAGGATTTATGTATTTCTTAAGGGCTTGTACCCTTAATGTGGTGGACTGAGGGTCTGGAAGTCTGAATGAAATAAAGGTGTGTTTGGTTTGGTAAGCACCTGGATGAGAGGCTGCCAAGGGAAGTTTGGGGCCTGTTGGAAATGTATGTAATACAGAACACTTTCTCTAGGCTCTGTGTTTGATCAAAGCTCTTGGTGGTTTTGGAAGAAGCTATGTCCATAAGGAAATCCCTTTTTCATTTAATTTTTGTTTTATTTTATTTGAAAGTAAAACCAAAGCTCTGACAGCTTATTTTAAACCTTAAAGAGCCCTTGCAGCCCTTCATAAGAAACTTATAATAGCAGTAATGATGCTCTGCCTTCCTGAATTTCTCTTGCAGTTTTTTTGAATTCATTATTTTTCCCCATCCAGGAGATGAAAGCTGGGTCTGAGGTACAGAATGGATACTCCTGAATTTTTGGTAGGGAGCAAGCCATCCCTGAGTACCCAGAAAAGCTGTGATCCTGTGCAACATTGTGCAGTTCTTGGAGGAAGGGAAAACTGGTAAACCCAAAGATTTAAGAACAGTGCTCTGATCCTCATCTGCTTAGCCACAGCAGGAGGTAGAGCAGCAGGAGGTCTCCTCCAACTCCTGCTTTGAAAAGGAGAATCTTAATACAACTAAAATGGTTACATACAACCCAGCTTCATTTCACACTTCTTTCGTTGCTCCTACCACTGCCTACATTTGAGATCAGTCACTTCACCTCTCTACTTCCATGGAGGTCTGCAGTGTGACCTTAGAGTCTCAAAGAATTGAGACTGTGTGAAAAGAAAGCACCATGTAGGTGACTGAGGGACCATGTGTGTACACGTAAAAAGCAGTGAAAAGCCAAAGGGTTCCAAACAAATGTTCAGCCCTATCTCCTCTTCTTTTTCATATCAATTACATAACAGATTTGGGATTTTCAAGACACATACATTGAAGTGTGCCTACGCACTCTAGAATCATAGAATCACTAGGTTGGAAAAGACCCACTGGATCATCGAGTCCAACCATTCCTATCAAACACTAAACCATGCCCCTTAGCACCTCATCCACCCTTGCCTTAAACACCTCCAGGGAAGGTGAATCAACCACCTCCCTGGGCAGCCTGTTCCAGTACCTAATGACCCATTCTGTAAAATTTTTTTTCCTAATGTACAACCTGAACCTCTCCTGGCAGAGATTGAGGCCATTCCCTCTCATTCTGTCCCCTGTCACTTGGGAGAAGAGGCCAGCACCCTCCTCTCTACAACCTCCTTTCAGGTATTTGTAGAGAGCAATGAGGTCTCCCCTCAACCTCCTCTTCTCCAGGCTAAAGAGGAGCCAGGCTCCCTCAGCCACTCCTTGTAAGACTTGTTCTCCAGCCCCATCACCAACTTCATTGCTCTTCTCTGGATATGCTGTGCAAATGCTGCTCCTTTAGATAGCACACTTGTATGTATTGGCTCTGCACATGCTGGGTTTTTCCCCCCTTTCACTTCTTTATAGCACATCATAATGTAATGTTTAGACCTACAAGTTGTTGAAAACCAATTTGTATAAAAGGCACAGTCTGTAGAACAGTACCCCAAAAGTACAAGTTCTTGTGGGAAAAAACTATGCTTGTCACATCTAGTAAGCACCTTAACCACCAATATCATTGTGCAAAGATAGGAAGGCCAATAATAAATAGGGCAGTAAAGATGAAGTGGATGTGTTTTATCATATTAATTTCACAGAATGTAATGGAATGCCCTTAGGATGAATTTTATGTAGCATAATAGCAGGTTTATCTCATCTTAGTCAAAGCGTAAACAAACAAGACAAAATACAACAGAACTCTTGGTATGTTGTTAACTTGATATGACAGAGTGCAATAAAATTGGATATAGTGTTGTTACACTTCTCTACAACCACAACTTTGGAAGTTGTACAGATCTTGGAAACAGCACTGCTTCATGGATAATAAAATAATGTGAACAATGAATATCTGATCCCAATTTTGGTGGATAATTGTTATTGGAGTTGTGAATATTCCCATGAAGGCAGTCTTTATTATTGCTCATGGATACATTTTGTAACTCTCCTCTTATATATTGCTGGCAAAATGTCTTGGGTGGAAAATCATGGGCAATTCGCATCAAGTAAAATGTGCAGGCCAGGAGTTTTGCATTAACGTATCCGCCAGGCTGTAGTGAATTTATAACCCCCTAAAACAGTACAAAGGGTTTTAATGTTGGATATAAATTATGTATAAAACACTCAGCATGTACTATTGTCCCTGTATTAAGGCAGATACACCAGGCATAAAAAATAAATGACAAAATCTACATTAATGTTAAGAGGTCAACTTTAAACTGACAAAATCAAGGAAAAGCAGAATTACTGCTCAATCCTTGTGTCACTCATTTTCCTCCCTACTTAGTTAGCACTGGGTCATCCTGCTTCTTTCTGAGCCAGAGGAAAACACAGAAGGAGTGAGCAGGAGTCACTGACTTGACTACACATGGGGTAGGTGGTGACTGTATTCAAATCATTCAGAGATCCTAAGGTTCTGGGAAAAGTGCTTCTTTCTTCAAAACAGAGGGAAAACAGGACAAAAAAAATAAGCAGATATTGCCGAAAGAAGACATATCAAGCCAAAATATCACATTAATGGTGCGTTACATCAGTTTTCTGTGAGTAAATAACAACAGCATTGTTAGCACCAAGACTTGAAGGGTAAATGTGAAACACGGTTAGTAAGGAGAATTAATTTTAGATTGTACCCCAATGCCGCACTGGGATCATCACAGTTGCACCATCGCTAATCACTAACATATCAACATTCACATTTCAGAATGGAGATAAAAACATCAGAACTACAGAGTGATGTTATTTGCTGTAATGCAGTGTCTTACCTCTCCTTCAACATGAAGATGTGAACACACCCTTACAATCACACATATACAGTGAACATGAGTCATATTTTTAAAGATTCAGTATGTAAACTTCTCTTCAGAGAAGTCAATGAGCATATGGATTGCATCAATAATATTTCACATTCAGGAGGGACTAATATGTTACCCTGGCTACTTGTCAGCTCCATCTAGATCATAGAATTTCACTCTTTTCTGTTAAAGAATTACTCTCTCTTGTGTCACCTTTATTGACAATGATTAGATCAGCACCCAAATTAGTGAACATTTTCAAACTCAGGAACCTGTGACTGAGAAATAAAGGTGTTCAGCTGAAAGGCTTCAAGTGACAACGACCATAAGGGATTATTTTGCTTCAGGGAGCAATTACACACTTAAAAAGTAATTTTAGTCCCACCTGCAGCCATTGTATTGCATAATGTTCTAGTTTTGGAGACCAAAGAGGTCCCTATTACCACGTGTAAGTAATTACAGATTGTGATCTAGTTGTTTTTATGAAGCTAAGAATCCATAACAACCTAGCTGCCAGTTACACATGGAAGGTTTCAGTGATCTCCTCCTGTACTTAAGTCAATAATTACCAAACCAAAACCTTGACTTATTACTTGGACACAATGTAGACTCGGGTTTTCTAAACAGTTTGTACTTTTTCTGCTGCAAAAGAGTTTGGAAGGACAAAGAATTTTCAGGTCTTACTTTCAGTGACTATAGTCTTTACAGGTGAGATAAATATGCTGATACTTGTAGGTTGGGGCTGCTTTGAGAGCCTGCATTATTTCAGATGTAGCTGTCTGAAGGTGCTGTGTCCAGCCACTGGCTTTGGAAAGCTCTTTCAAGGTAGTTAAATCAAAATGTTTCTTCTTTCTGCTATATTACTGCAAGGACAAATATATACCTGGCATAGAATCATAGAATCACCAGGCTGACCTGGTTGAAAGTGACCCACTGGATCATCGAGTCCATGCATGCTATGTTTCAGAAAGATCAGTTTTTGTAATATGAATATTCATAATATGAATCTCATAGAAATGTTGGTAAACTTTGAGAAAAAACCCTCAAGTTTAGTTTTCAAAACATTTTTGGTACTAAAGTGACAAATTGATAGGAATGGTTGGACTCGATGATCTGGTGGGTCTCTTCCAACCTGGTGATTCTATGATTCTATAAAGCTTGTAAGGGCCTAATCAGTGTGTTTCCTCCTATGTTTTGAGTTTGAGGGTGGTTCTTCCAGTATGAGATTATTCATACTCAGGGTCCTTCTTATATTGCAAATTGAAAGGTGGGTCCTTCTTGTACCCCAAGGAATAGGATCTGGGTGGTCTGTAGATAGCAGCATGGAGGCTGAGCACAGCTGTTTCAGCATGTCCTTTCTACAGTCATTACCAGTTAGATCCCTCTCATAGTACTATGTATAAGTGAAAGAAGCATTTTCTGCTTTTAAGTAGTAATGAAGAATTCTGAACCAAAGACTAATTGCAATCTAATGCAATCAATACATTTCACTTGATTTATTGGTGAGACTCCAAGACAGCAAAATCTACCCTATTATAGTCTGGAGATATCATTGTTGGAAATACGGTGCTGAAACTGAAAAGGTACAGGACTGGGTAATAGAACTTACTATATCAAATATCTATCCTGCTTTTATTTTCAGACTATTTGTCATGAAATGAAATTGCAGCAGAAATCCCTGTGTTTGCTGAGAACATTTGTGCCTTTCCAGGCTTCCCAAGAGGAAGAATGTCTTAACCTGAAGATGGTCCTGAAAGCTATTTAAGTGATAGCCCACTGATTTTAGCATGTGTGGGTCATTGAATCATGATGTGGTATGAGCTGGTTGTAGTCTATAAACATCTAGGAGATCAAATGAAGCTGTGACTTGTATTTGGAGGAACAGGGAAGGGACAATATGATGTCAAAAACTCTTTGAAAAAGTAGCTAATTAACCCTTCTTCCCAAATCTATAAGTCAATTAGAAAAAAAGGTAATGATCCCTGAGCAATAGTTCCATGACTGTGATGAAAAAGCTCTGTGCTAGGAGAGGAATGGTATGTGCAGTGAATTTGCCAGCAGTAAGTGATACACATAGCCAATATGGAAACATTTGCAAAATAATTCCTGTAGGAGCAACTTTTAGGTTCTGAATGAGCACAAAAATTCAACCATACTTTTGACTTTTCTTATTTGAAGTCTAACAACATTTTAAATGCTGGAATTTAAAATCTAGTCTACAAATGTCTATTTTGTTACACTCTTTCATGAGGGCATTATGGCTTTCAGGTGCAATAAACTACCTCTCTTTGTAATAACGCCCCTTTATAAACACAAAGCAAATCGTTATGTGGAAAGGGGAGAAGTTAAAAGCCCTAAATCTTCCATTCCCAAGGATAATGTTACCTTCAGATAAAATTTATTTTTTATATATGTATTTACTGCTTAAATGTAGTATATTTCCATTGGGTTTAACTGACAAATTTTTAGGGAGTTCTTTATTACTGATTTATATATACACATATAAACGGATATATACTCGTACAATTTTTTGCTCCTGTTTCCTTACATAAAATTATTACCTTCCCTGGAACAATGAAAATGCAACTGCTTTTTAGACCAGTGACTATTCCTTCTTTGAAGAGGCTCATAATAGGATGCATGAAACATCTGGAAGAATTAAATCAAAGGGTGATGGAATTCCCACTGGAGAACACATGTCAAACAAGAAAAAGAGTCTTGTGGAACAAATGAGATTTTGCCCTGAGAATTAGCAAGTACAACAGCTTGGCTTAACATTGAATTGAGACAAAAACTCCTAAGAGGCCTATTGATAGAATTTTAAAACATCCACTGTGCTTAAAAAAAGAGAAGACTTTGTGTAACTTAGTCTGCAAGAAAAATGTCTGGTTTTCCCATCCACAGCCACTATTTGGAGCAATTCCTGAGATCTACAATGATCTACACATAGGAAGACAGTCTGCGAGATAAGCAGCATCTAAGAAGCACAGCATTCAATTAGGAAAACACTCGACTATAGGGGTAAGCATTGTTGCTCCTTTTTTAACTATGTTGTCCACTAATCAGTCAGGATACGGAAAGTCAACTAGGGAACACCTAGGATGGAGTTAGGATCTGCAACTCAAGTTGCTAAGTTTTGCACTGGTGTGTTTCCAGTTGCCACACCAAGATTGAATTCCATTCAGTATATTTTTCATAAGAAGTTTTATCAGGCAGAAGATTAAAAGCAACTTCAGAATTTCATAGTCTCACACATGTGCCTGTTCTCCTTGCACAATCATATTCAAAGCTCATTCATAGCTGCCAAACAACAAAAGTATTATAAACAATTTAAAGTACTTCTTTGCACTAATATTAATTGTCCCCAAATTGGTGATGAGTTAAATCAATAAATTTAATTCAGTTTAGACGGGGCTCTGAGCAATCTGATCTTGTCAAAGATGTCCCTGCTCACTGCAGGAGGGTTGGACTAAATGACCTTTGTCCCTTCCAATCCAAACCATTCTATGACAATGAAGAGTAATTTAATGAGAATGAATTTGCTTTTACTGAAGAAAGAAAATGTTCATGCCATGTCATTCATCCATGAGTGGATCATCCATCCATCTGAATGGAACTCTTCATCCAAACTTATTCTATATCTGTCTTTACAGTCTTATAAATTAAAAGCCCTTTTGAAGCCAAGTTACAAAGAATGGGCAAGACTATGATTGTCATGTGCCCTTGGATGAAGCAAAGGTTTCCAAACCCTCTATATCTCACTGTTCCAAAGGCAGCTCAAGAGAGCAGTGGCATGTATTTTTCCCTGCATTTCTAAAGTTGCCTTCAACCTCACTCACTGGAGAATTCTCTGCTCATGGAAAAGAGAACAACGAGAGCTGTGACTGCAAAACTTGAGTGATCTTGGATTGGAGATGCATTTTGTGGTTGGATTAACTGATGATGTTCTACTGAAATATTTTAGCTCTTTCAGATTTATGAAATACAAAAGTCAAAAAACCTGTTATATTTTTTGAGTATGAAATGTGCTGTCTTTCCCCCACAGCTGGACTAATTTGAAAGGAAAGTCGTCTGGTATTGAAGAAGGTGGTGGGAGAGCAGATGTTCTATTTCAGATAATGCAGAGTGTTTTTGCAATATGTAAGGCAAAATTCTTTATCCTTCTGTACCTCAGGCAATTGTTCTCTTGCCTCCCCAAAGAGGTTATAAGATTTATAATTATAGAAGTTTCAATGCTTTTCCATCACATGATCATGTGGGGAGGCAGTTACCAGCTGCCATGTTCATGGCAAATTTTGATCTATTAGGCCTTCATTCAAACCTCTGGATCACTGACATCTGAGAAAAAAAGATGCACAGTAGGAAATACTTTAAGGATAAAACTGACTTTGGAATCTCTGCAGAAAATGAGCTCCCTATGCAGACATAACAAAAAAAGTTATTTTCACCACAGTTAAATATTGTAATAACATGAACAGTATTCCAAAGTACCTTAGTATCAAAATACTCCAATTATCTTAAAAGTGAATAGTGCAATTCAGAGTCTTCATTCTATGGCAGAAGTTCCACTGACTATAGGTTAGTACATTGAGTCCTTATGTCTTTTTAGCACACCAGTTTCCTAGACTATCATTCTTATGATGGTTTTATTTTTATCTTTAAAAGCTTTCTCTACAGCTATTCTTCATGCAAATCTAAGAATTCTTTCCACTTTGTAGAACTTCTGAAGTATGTAGCTACATTTGCAAAAGTATGTTTCCAGACATGCTGGTTCTCTGCTTTCCTATTTGCAAGTGCAAATTGTACCAGAAAGGCATGCTGCTTTTCTGGGATCACAAAATTAATTGGATTTGTCAGCAGTAGTCTTATTTATGTCCCCCGTTCAAGCCATAAACATTTAGTCAGTGCTAAAAGTGGCAATTGATAGGTCACTGTGATGAGATCCTTTGCTAATGCTTCACCTTCTGAGAAGCTTCATGTATTCAAATAATCTCTTTAATTTCCTACTCACTGCTTCATATTTCTCTAATCATCTTTTTTCTTAAAATGAATTGATGATTTGTTCTACTATAAGTATCCTAAAAGTTTATGCTAGAAAACATTTTTTACTGCAAGTCTTTCAAATAACTTAGAACACAACAGTCAAACTGTGCTTTTTTTCTCTCAAACACTAAAGACTGTAAATTGTTATGAGTAAATGCTGTAGTTAATAATAATGAATATTTTACTTTATCATCAGACATTATATTTAAAATGCACGGGAGGGAGTGCAGTGACAACTCACAGGCACAGTGTTTACAGCGTCAGTGCTTTAATTACAAGGTAGGAACACGAAGTGTACTATAAAACAAATTACAGTAAAACACTTGAGAAGTTTGCCACAGTACAAGTAAGACTAATTCTGCAATTCAATAAACCCAAAATATCACATTTTCTTCTTTGCAAAGACCAGCAACATTCATGTCAGCTACCAACAAATGAAAGATCTTAATATATTCCAGTGAAGTTTCTTTCAAGAGAACTTCTGATTCAGAAGTTTTTCTAAACAAAAAAGCATCTGAGCTACTCCAGCATAGAGATTTTAAAGCCTATCAAATGGCATTTAAAACACACGCACTGTTCCATGATAAACTCTCCCTTCTGTGTTGAAGGTACAAAGCATCTCCCAGTAATTAAACTAAACTCTAAAGTCTTGACCATTGTGGTCGCTAAAGATCCCACACACTTTTCAGAAGAGAAGGGGCACTAACCACAGTTTCCTCCACAAATTCCCAGCCAGGTAATTGCACTCAGCCTGCCTAGAAACTGCCTGTCCATCTTTCCCCTGAATAAGCTATTTTCACTCACCCTCTTACTGAAACTGCTGGAAAGCATTGCAGACACAGGCTGACAGCTGTGCTCTGTCTTAATGCTCTCTTGCTTTGCTTAATGTATAAACACTGCTACTATAACACAATAAAATGGACAAAGTGACAGAAATACATTTGCCATAAACTTCAGATATAGCAAGTAATCTAATAAAAGCATTTGTAAACTAGGCCATTAATCTCTACAAAAGATACTGCTGTGTAGTGGGTTATCTGTTGTACCAGATAACACAGAGGTGAGGTGAAAAGTTGATGGTCCCCATTTCACACATTCGAAAGTGCGTGTTCTATCTGTGTCAACCAGGGCAAGAAAAAGAACAAATGTCACCTATGCAAGTAAGACAAAGAATTATCAAGGGAACTCTGGCATTCTCCTAGCCATATTTTCAAGCATGCTTAAGGAAGGTTTTTCTGGTTTCTGTCTTCTTGTAACTTGATGGGACCCTACAGGAGACTAAGATGTTCAGACAGAAATTCAATGATGGAGCTTGGAGTAAAGTGACACAGCTTCCCAGATACTCTACAGAGATATTTAATAGGTTCTACCATAATCCATATGTTCTCTTCAAAAAATAGGAATAAAAACCAGCTGCCTTACAGTAAATTCTAACTGCAGTATGAGTTAATTTTAAACTGATGTAACATTCAGTCAGTTTTCATTTAAAATGACAGTGGGTATCCATGCCAGAGTAAGTGCAGATTTGTAAAAACAGATGAGGAATGGTAAAATGTTTTTCCTTCAAGACAAATATTTCTTTTTAACTTGAAGCTTTTAGATAATAGATTAAGTGTTCAAGCAAAGAAAGACTTTGCATTCTTTGCCATACTGATGTATTACTAAGGTACTGTACTCTGGGACTCTGTCAAGAGACCCTCAGGGATGTGGCAGATCAGAGATGACAAATGATGTGGATGCCAGTTCTGTTGGCAAAGGCACTGAAGCAATGTTCTGGCTCTGGCAGCAGCAGGGTGGTCAGCACAGCCAGACACTTGGTGTAGTGCCTGCTGACTCTAGAAACATGTGTCAAAGAAGGGAGGAAAGCAACAGGCTAGATTCTGTTTGCTTATTGCTACTCTTTTAGCCTGAAAGAGTTGCCTCTGTGAGGTTTCAAGTATTTTAAATGTTTTCAAAGATCATCCCCTGTTAACCGCAAAAAATAACCAAAATCCAAGTTGAAGTGACCAATACCCACATTACAAAATACAGCAGGCAGCCCACTACTACTCCTTATTCCTACCATTCAAACTGCTCTCAGATTCCCAGAAAACCACAGATGACCAGGGAAGAAATTAGGCTTATAGTGTGCCCCAAAGAACAAAAGATTTTGACTATGCGAGTCCAAGAATGTAGTTATCACAGGACAAAAGTCCCAATAGTATGGCATGTAGGAGTAACTGGGACAGCCATGCCATTCAGACCCTTTGTGATATCTTAAAAAGCCTTCAAAACGTTGTTTCATCTTAGGTCTCAGAAACAGCAGGTCAGATAAGTAATTACCATGTATCCTTTTTTGCCTGAGTCAAAGGATCTTTTCCTCCCTAATTTTTGGTCCCAGCTCCTACAGTGATCAAGCCTCAACCTTAATCATGATCTTACACCTGGTGGCAAGGCTGATAAAAACAACACTGTAAAGGCTGTCTGTATCCAAACAGACAACCTGAATGGTTCATACAAAAGCTCTAAATTAAGTTTGACCAGTCAGGAGAAAAGTTTGGGAGTTCTCATTTGGCAACTGAATGGACCAGCTTAAGGTTCAGAACTGGTCTTAATGCAATATAACGTTAGCAGTTGTGGAGGTGAACTTAGAAACAGACAACAATTATGTCAGATGTTGATGTTCCCGTATTTTGAATACTCTCTGTATCCTGGCACTCCATTGAACTAGACAAGGGTGATTAGAGGCCATATACCAACTGCCACATAGTAAGAGTTATCTCTAAATGCCCATAAAATATCGTAGAAGAGTCTGATAGAGGTCTGTGATATTAACAGATGGTGTTGGGAAGGTAGACAGAGGATGATTATTTTCTAGAATAACAATTCACTCTATGCAATTATTAGGCACTACATTTAAAGAAAATCAAAGAAGAAATGTTTTGTCCTAGCACATAGTTAAATTATGGAAGTCATTGGGATAGGGTGTTGAGAGAGCCAGTGAACTGAACTGACTCAAAAAGAGACCAGACAAGTTCCTAGACCATAGATCCATCAATACAATTGCTCGTATTTAACCACAGACTCCGGAACCCCCTAAACTGTTAATTCCTGTGAACTATGAAGATGTATTAAGGGATGGATTGCTTCCTGTAACTTGTAGTATATACCCTTCCTTATTAAAATTAACACTGTTAAAGACTTCATGCTGGGCTAAATGGACTTTTGGTACAAAAATACAGAAAATCTTCTGAGTGGGAGGTGAGGTGCAAGTATGAACTGACAAAACAGGTCATGAACAGAAAATGCAAATCTAACTGCGATTTTTAAAAAGCATTTTTTTGTGAATAAAAAAAATTGAGATACTATCAGGGAGAACTCTACTATCCCAAAAATAACATGTAAAATTGGTTTTCCTCTGTGACAGGTGAATTTAACTTGAATAGATGACCCATTGTAACACTAAAACAATTGTTTTCCCTCTAAGCTTCTGACTATGCAAACATTGTACACATGCTTACATTTAAGCATGTGAGCTCTCCCTTGAGAGCCATGTATCTTTTCCCAGTGCCATGTAGATATGATGTCCACTGGTTTCCTTTTCAAAGTTGAGTAAAGTGGATGCATCTCAGACATGGATGGCCATTATGCAACACTATTCCAGTCACTAAGAAATCTACTACAAATCTTTCTGCCAAAAATCTCAAAAATATTTCTTATTAGAAGTTCCAGGATAATTAATACTGGAGCAGCAGTACTGTGTCAATACCAATCAAGGCTGAATTCAAGTAATGTTATTAACTTGAGTGATAAAACAAAATGTTTTGTTTTGTTTGTTTGTGGTTTTTTTTTTCCTTTCTGTGGATGCAAAGGCAAGCTNAATGTTATTAACTTGAGTGATAAAACAAAATGTTTTGTTTTGTTTGTTTGTGTGGGTTTTTTTTTTCCTTTCTGGGGATGCAAAGGCAAACTTTGATTACCTTTTGGGCTGATTTGAAATACAAAGAGTTTTCTTTGATTTTCTGTTTCTCCTTGCCTGTCTCTTCTGTCTCTCTTTCTCCTTTTTTTTTTTCTCAGATGCACATAACAAATCCATGCAGTTTCAGACCTCTGGATCAGGCAGGACCCTGGGAGACGCAGGACTCCTGCCAATTATTACAACTCTTATTAGTGAACTGCAGAAAAAATGAGGTTATTCAAGATATTTCTTTGCTTGGATCTATTCAGTCTGTCACACAAGAATAGAATACCCGTACTTTTCATAAAGCCTCTTCTGTAGCTAAGTCTTATGAGGTTGGAACTTCTGGGCAAATGACAGCACATTTCACACAAAAAACTTGCACTGATACCTTGACAAATTCTTTGGCGCCTATCTGTAAAATATTACTCTGGCCTTTCCAATGGCCTGCTGGTAAGATATGATATACATTGTAAAAAATAAAGGTCAGTGGCTTAATGTTATTAAATTAAAATAAAGGAATTAGTTAAAAATAGAAGTAGTTCTGAATGCACAATCCTTATTTGAATGGAAAAAAATATCCTTTATTATGGCTAACTGTTCTACATTGTAGTAAAATGTAAAGGGCTGGAAAATGTCATCATTTAAATCAGAGTACATTATTTCTCTCTGAGCTTTCAGGTCTCCAACTGGAAACCCTTGAGTGGGAGTGGTTTATGCTGAAAGGCACACCATAAAAAATGAGTCCTCTGTGCCTTCCTGGTGCCTCATCTTCTTTCTGACATCTGAAATGATGAAATGCAATTTGCAAGTGTGCAGGAGTCCTGAGATAGAGGGAAACACTTCAGCAACTTGTGGCAGAAAGGAACAAAGGTCCTGGCTGGACATAGTGGGCACAAAGATGTGTAATAGCAGCAGGGAGTGGGATAGAGACTAGGTTTGCTGACTCCTGCACCCCCATGTCAGCAACAAGACTCTTACTCCCCATCCAAGTATTTAATTTTATATATATTGAGTGTTAACTGTGCAAACAAAGATTCTATTGCTGACAGTTACTGCAGTTAATTAGTTCAGGGGAGTCCAGTAGCCTGCATTACACAGGAAGTTGGGTGATAGCACCACAGTAAATCCTTTTGACCTTGAAATCTATAAATCTATAAGACCTATAAAGAAACCCCTCCTAACACCATTAGGAGTCTTAATCAGTGTAGGGAGCTCAGGATACAAAATACTGTACAGGTCAGAGCTACCTCGAGCTTTAAACACTGATTTTTCCAGGGCATGATGACCATCTCCCATGGAGAAATTTAGTAAATGAACATGTGATGCTTGTTTCACTGTTCTCCAGATTATATTTGTATTTTAGCCTCTGAGTAGTTATGGGTACCTATGACCTCAGCTGACAGAAGCAGTATCTACTCTTCCCATCATGTAGAGCGTGTCATTAGTGGAGTCCTGGCTGGTACTTAAACAAGTTGACAGAGACCTAAGTTTTCCAAAGTTTCCATGCCCATGCTGATGCCAACACTTGACTTGACTAAAGAAGCTTTCATTTTTGATCAAGATGAGCCATATAAAGAAATGTCAGATGGTATGTGGAGCCTGGCCCATGCTTGTTATGAGAATGGATTCCTGCCCTTGAAAATTCAAATGAGAATGTTTATAAGGAAGTTGGTAAGGTAGAATAAATCCTTCTAATTGAGTAACCTTATCTTTCAAAAAGTCTTTCTGAATTCAATGCTATTTACTTTGGATTCAGAGTGAAAAAAAGGGAGTTAAAGGACTGATAGGCTTCATGTTTCCCAGTAAAGTAGTGGTATTGTAGAAAAGGGCAGAGTATGAGATGGTATTTATGGAATATAAATATATGTTAACAAAGCATGAAAAGACAGCTATGCAGCAATGATTACTCCTTCACTGTGGGAACTCCCATGGAAACAAAATTCACATCACTTTTCACTCATCTGTTTAATGCAAAATGGGATTAAACATGGTTAGACAACTCTTCAAATATAAAGGCACTCAGTGGAGGCTGCAGGAAGATAGACAAGAGGCAGCAATAATCTGCAGCTGTCCCTGCAGAAGGAAGATCTGCAGAGCTCCAGAGGATGACTTGTGAAAATGCTCCTCCAAACTACTGAGCTGTACATGCTAAAATTCCTTACTTTAAAATTCCTGCACTGTGAGATATTCTTTGAGTGTCCAAATGCTGGAAACTCCAGCATCCAGCCACATGTCATAGACCTGCTGTTCCTCAGCTTCTCTCTCCTGCAGCGCTCTTCCCCAGCAGTACCCTTCACCCTAATTTCTCCCTGCCCCCAACCCCTCTGCATAAGGATTAGACAGAGAGGAAGAACACATCCCCACATCCAAGCAGTGCAATTCTTCTTCCTGTGCATCTACTTTGGCTCCCATTCTTCTATCCAGCAATATCAGAAGAGATCACATTTACCTGATTCTCCATTTTTTTTTTAATACCATTTAACATTGCTTAATAGTTATTCTCACTGCCTACAACCCTCTGAAGCCATAGGAGGGGTCAGTGGAAGCATATGGTCCAGCTGTGAGACAAGAGTAGACAACTTACGACAAATAGCTGAGAGATGGGGTTGTTTAGCCTGGAGNGAATGGTTGAACTCGATGATCCAGTGGGTCTCTTCCAACCTGGTTATTCTATGATTCTATGATTCCATGAACTTAAGTGTTCATTTTTTTAAGAGTGCAGAAGGCATTATTTGAGAATGTTTTGTGGTTGGGAGAAGGTACATAACATAATCTTCACTTATTTATAAGACCAGGACTATGTTCAGCTCCCGTTTCTAGTGGTGTAACTTTAAGCCATGCACTTAAACTAGTGGTCTTATTCCAAATGAGAGGATGAGTGTCTTGACTTTGCATGTTTGTTATTGTTTGTTAGCCACAGTTTAATTTTAGATGCATTAGTAGCACAAAGCCTTTTGTTTGACCACCCACTCTTCACAGCAGGATAGAAATGGTGGCATATTTCCTAGTCCAAAAGGTGACACAGATATTCATGTAGATAAGTACTAAATATACCCTTCAGTCTGTGTTTCAGTACTACTTGGGTATTAAAAACACTAAAATAAAATCAAATAGTGTATAAACAATGTGAACTAGAGTGATCCCTAGTTTACAATAAATATCTGTCATGCAGTTATAATACTATTTGTTTAAATTGCCTGCCAGCTATGTTTTGTTCTTCTTTGAAGGCTCCAATATGGGTATAATGCTTTCTGTTAAGTCTGGGTGACTCTCTTAAACGGCAAATGCACCCTACTGACCTCATTTGAAATAGCTGTTTGGGTTAACATAAATTTACTGCAGAGCCATTTACATTTCCTAGCTGTTCTTTCTATACTGTGTTTACTGAATGTGACAAGTATAAGTAGATCTAAAGTGGATAATACTTTTCATTATGTTTTTGCTTTAATTGTTACTATCCAAGCTGCTGCTTAGATTCCAAAATAAGCAAAAATGCAGTGTAAAATATCTTACTAACTTAAAGTGCTGCCACGCAGCAGTCTTCTGCCTGAACAATAAGAAAGTATTAGTTCATGATGTACGTATTCAGTATTTGTACTCACAGAATATGTTGTTCTGTAAATCTGAGAGACTCAAATGGACCATGACAGATACTCTTGTCCACAACAACAGTTGCAACTGTGAGGAGAATACATCAATCTACTTAGCCTGTGTGAACACCAGTTGCAGTTGCTTTCCTGAGCTTACTTCATGTCAGGTCCCTAGAGGAAGTACAGAGCAGATGACTTACTAGCTCTTAGCAAAGAAAAATTCATTTTGAGGGAGCAATGATTACTCCTTGGAGTTGAAAATAGTGGTACGTTTGGATGTATCCCAGGCTGCATAAAGACAAGTGTGTCCAGCAGGTTAGGGGAGATGATTTCCCCTCCCCTACTCTTGCTCTCATGAGACCTCACCTGGAGTACTGCATTCAGTTCTGGAGTCTTCTGCATAGGAAGGACATGGATCTGTTAGAGAGAGTCCAGAAGAGGGCCACAAAGGTGATCACAGAATCACAGAATCACCGGGTTGGAAGAGACCCACTGGATCATCGAGTCCAACCACTNCATCAAGGACTGTAGTGATAGGATGAGGGGGTAGCAGTTCTAAGCTGAAAAAGGAGAGATTTAGGTTAGATATTAGAAATAAATTTTTTACTGTGAAATTGATGAGGCACTGGAACAGGTTGCCCAGAGGAGTTTTCCTTTAAAGTACAATATGACAGATCTAATCAAGGTTGAGACATTTATGACTGTTCCAAACATTTTAAAATATACAAATGAGGCTGATTTTCCATAACCCATCAAACAAGCCATGTATAAAGCCATAAAGCCATCCTATCAACACATCTGTCTTTCTAAAACCCAGCAGATCAAATGGTTTTGTTGTGCAACCGGACTAGCCAAAGACTCATCATGTGGTGACTAATGATAAATTCCACAACTGGAAAAGGCTTACTGAAACCCCCTTGCTTTTAATCTGCTAAATAAATTAGGCAGCTGCAACTCTTTATTGCTACTGCACCTGCTATTATGAAAAAATATTTGTGGTATCAAAGCAATCAGGAAGAATGACTAACTGGGACTGCACTACGTGAAGAGTCCTCATCTTCCTCCCTGCTTCTACAGTAGACCTGTGCCCCAGAGAGCTCACAGCTCAGCTCTCAGACAACACTAAGCAAGTCCCACCCACGCATTTCTTCCCTGGAGCCATACCAGTAAAGGAAGGCTTTGAGGAAAGACTCAGGTATTTTTATGGGAACAGGAGATGAAACTTTGATGTTCCTGTGAGAAAGTATAGAAATATTTGTTTCAAAATGTCCCCAACAGATGAGATTGCAATTGCATACTGCTCAGGGACTAAATTTAGTGGTGAAGGAGAGATATGAGTGGGGTATGCTGGCCTTGACAGTGAAGATAAGTAGTCTTTACTTGATATATAAAACAGAAGCAAGGGACTCCATAGAGGATCTTATGCATTCAAAGGGCTAAACTAAGCAGAATATTACAACAAGGTATGCCCATAAGTTATGATGGTACTAAAGGTTATTTGGCAAGGCTAGAGGGAGTAAAATTGTAGCAACCAAAGACAGAACTTAAATAATTTTTTTACTCTCTGGCTACTTTGGAAGGGCCATTAGAACTGCCATACAAATACAGCAGTAAGATTAGATATGAGCTTGAGAGAGAATCTCCAATCAAAACTGCATGATAAGTCAAGGAGCAGGAGCCTTTACAGCAATCAAAGGGTATTGCACTACTTCCCTTAACTTTATTGAACCTGACTAGCACATAAAATGAAGCATGTGATTCCTTTTGAAGTCCCAGAAAAAAATAGCTTGCTAACTACATGCATGTGATGTAAATCAAAAAAAGTCAATTCTCATTCCTGGGAGAAGAGGTTTAGAATCATTCTAGCTTAGAGGGGAACATTGAGCTAAGAGTGATTCTAAGGTTGTCATTCAGAGCAGGACAGGTGTGCAACACTGCTGAGTTAGAAGAGAGCCAAAGTTCTCTTCAATTGCCACAAACTGGGTTCTATTGGTCTGTTATTTTGTCTTAGTAGGAAATGAACTATTTTGCAATCTGATAATTGAACTATTGTGGTGGCCTTGGAACTTCTCCATATAACTGGTTAGAGCTAGATATGTGGATGTTAGCAGATGGTAGAGAGACTAGAGCTTCAGTTTAGACTAAAGATGTGACTTCTCAACAAGGACATGCCTAGTGAGCTTATGGATTGGGCTTCCTGAGGGAGAAAAAGACACTTACACCCATGCCACACTCTTCAAACACAGAGAAACATGGTAAGAAATAAGTCCACCTACTTAAAAGAGGAAAAGATCAAAGCTAAATCTATGTCTAGTGCAGAATGAAAGCAGAGTTGAAGAGAAGGACTGAGAATTTAGTTAAATGTGGGAAAAGGCAGCTGGAACTATGGAAGTGGTTGCAGTTTGTTTTAGTCACTGGGAAAACTGCCTGCACTGCAGGAAATCTGTGAGACAAATAAGTGGATGATAGAGGAGGATCAGATTTTATTTTTTCATTGAAGAAATGAGTCAGTTTTTGATGGAGAAAAGTGATGGATGAAGAGATTCTTTAGGTATATTAGTAGAAAACAGGGAAGAGGATAAGGAGAGGAGAGAAGGGAGAACAGTGGAGAAATAAAATTAGTAGACTGAAAGTCATTAGGTTGAAGAGGGTGCATTATATAGAGGTAATGAGTGATTTTACTCAAGATCAAATAGTTCTTGAAAAGGAATTTGAATACGTCACTGGACTGGAGTTACCATGGTAAAAATGCAACCTCTTCAATACTAGCCTTAACTGAATTTGAACAAACACATTGGACAGAAGCAGCTGTTGTGTTAAAGTGTCCTCTCCAGATAGATTTCCTCTTCTGCTGTTTGTCAAGGCACAATGTGCTCTGACTCCACTTGTGCATGGTTTCTTAACAGCAAGCAAAGGAACAAAGTGAGGTCCTGAGCTTAAAAACTTGTACTCCAAGAAAAAATATAAACTGTACTGCTTTCAGTAACTTTTATAATGCGTTAAAGCCAGTTTCTAATGTTCTTGTAAGTTATCAAGAAAGTAGTCCTTGCAGTTTGTCCATTTGACTTCCACCTCTTTAAGTTATCACAGTAGATGTTTCAACTGAAAAACTTAGAAGCTGATAATGACATTTTGAAGACAGCTAATGAACGTTAAATGAAAACAACATAAGATTAAGAACATCCTTTTATGTCATTTACAGATTACTCACCTCTCAGTCATTGTTGCATTGCAAGTGTGTATTTGAGGGAAATAGGCCAGTTTCTCATCTGTAGAAAACTGTTACATTAGGACACTTGAATTAGGGGTACATTACCACTGTGATCCAGCAGTACAGACTCTTGAACTCAGACTAGGGTTGAATTTGAAGTTAATCATCTAGAAAAACTTATTTGCACTTAACTTACATCTGGAAGGTCCGGTCCACATATGAGCAAGTCAAGTAGTATGATACCTTGATTAGTAATATTTAAAGGACAAATTCTCATATTTCTGAATCTCTAATGTTAATTGGCCTCCAAGACTGAGTAGCCTCGAGTTATAGTTTTACGCTGAAATATCACTAATATAAAAAGGAATGAAGTGCTGGTATAGAAGGCTAGAGACTCTTCAGGAGAGACAGGTGGAAGTAGAGGTGGTGGAGTGGCATTCTATGTTAGAGTTTCAACAGCCTCAAACTCATTGATGGTAATGATAGGGTTGGATGTCTATGGGTGAGAATTAGAGGTTCACTTAGTAAGGCAGATATTGTGGTGAGAGTCCCTCAGCCAGGATGAGAAGGCTGATGAGTTATTCTATAAGCAACTAGGAGAAGTCTCACAATCACTAGCCCTTCAACTTACCAGACTTCAACTTACCAGATGTCTGCTGGAAGTATAATACATCAGAGAGGAAACACTCCAGGAGGTTTCTGGAGCACGTGGAAGACAATTTCATGACACAACTGGTGAGTGAGCCAACTAGACAAGGTGCCCTGCTGGACCTACTCTTTGTTAACAGAGAAGGAGTTGTGGGAGATGTGACAGGTGGAGAATGCCTGGGACATAGTGATGATGAGATGATAGAACTCTTAGTTCTATGAGAAGAAAGGCAGGGGGTAAGTAGAATGGTCACCTTGGCCTTCCACAGGGCAGATTTTGGTTTGTCCAGAAGGCTGCTTGATCAAGTTCCATGGGAGACAGTCCTTAAGGGCAAAGGAGTCCAGGAGGGCTGAATGCTCTTTAGGAAGGAATTCCTGGTGGCATAAGATCAGAGTGCCCCTGTGTACTGGAAAATGAGCCAGCAGGGAGGAAAACTGGCCTGGCTATGTAAAGAGCACTGTATGGAAATCAGGAAAAAGAGGAAAATATACTAACTCTGGAAGAAGGGGCAGGCAACTCATGAGGACTACAAAGATGAAGTGAGATCACGTAAAGAGAAAATCAGAATGTCTTAAGACCAATTATAACTTAGATTGACCCGTTCTGTGAAAGATGATAAA
>WAAB01010567.1:0-33809 GCA_013389865.1 Piaya cayana | reverse complement strand
AGCATGAAACAAAGCAAGGGGGATTATCACTGCAGACCTGTTTTGCAATCTAACAGAGTCCTATGATTTTTTTTTTCTTTTCCAGATCATAACACAGTAAGAGCAAGTAAGAGAAATTGTCTCCCTGAGGGTCAGCAGTGTTTAATGCAGCCAAGGGAGACAGCACTGGCCTTAAGGGCATTTCTCTGTTGGAACTAGCCAAGTGCCTCAACAGTCAGGTAGAGGAGTCTCAAGACAAATTGAACTTGAGGTAATAATTGCATGGCAGGGAGTAAGGGTAGGTACACTGACATAGTCCACCCTGCAGTGATATTCCTTTTATTAATCTTATCCTGTGGTATGGGCAATGTGTATATTAAATGGAGTTTTTTGCAGAGGTCTATGCCTCCCAGCTGTCTTCTGTGCAAAACAGGGCCTCAAATCTACAACTCTCTTTATGATGTAGTGAACACTGGGAACTTGTGTAATCATACTTACAGCTTCTCTTAATGAAATAATTATTCTGTAATGGGTGAACATGACACTTACAAAGACATTCTTACAGTGGATTGATGAGGTGTTTAGTACATATAAGTTTCGACATATAAACAACTGAGGAGATTGGGTAACTGTGCCTTTCGTTTTAAGTTCAAGTCATTATTAGCAAGCCTTTTCTAGAAGGATTTGCTCTGTAGTGCAGTAGAAAAAGGTCATTTCACCGTGTTTAATACAACCTCTTTGTTGTCAGATTGCTTGTAATTACTGACTACGCAAAACAGAACCATCCTGAGGAAATTAACAAATTCCCCTGCCTACTTATTCGTGAAGTACTGAGGGATCCACTTTCAGTTTCCATACTACTCATTGTAAATCAGAAAAGGAGAAAAACAAATGTCATGAAGCACAATTGGTTTACAATTAGTGATTTTATCAGACCATCATTAATTTCTCTTTGGAAAAATCATTGTGCAGCAGGAGACACTGGCAATTTGTCAGGATATGAGAATATCAAGTCATTAAATTATTAAAATGAAATAAGGACATGGCATTTATGACAGAGGAGTATCTATTGCATATATACTACACTTGAAAACTCAGAGCTTCTCTGATTTTTCCTATACAGATTCAGCTGTACCTAGCTGTTGTCAGGAAAGAATATGACTAGTTTCAGACATTTAAGGAGTCTTTCCCAAAGTGACTACAATATCAATTTCAGCCTTCACTTAAAAGCTTGAGGAATCAAATTGCTCCATGTTCCTCACAAGCAACACCTGTCCATTCATAACAACTGAAAACAAAAATCTGAGCCTTCTTCAGCCAGCCACCTCCTCAGCAACAGATGCCTTAACCTCCTGCTCCTCTAGATCAGTCTTCATCTCACACCTTTCCATACAGGGTGATGCATTTTTATGTCAGCCACTCCTTCCACCAGAACTGCCTCACTCAGTGGTGTTTGGCTGAACCACAGATTTGGAAACTCCTGTGGAGTTATCCCAGCAGATGCATTCACAGAGTTGTTGTTGGGAAATAGGTTCCATAGCAGAGTCCCTTAGCTGGGCCCAAGCTCTCTTTGGTGTCAGTGTTGACTTCATGTGGAAATTGAACATAGGATATCTATCATAAGACTGAACTTCCTTAGCTTTTTAAGTTAGCCAGAAAGCTCCAAAGTGTCCAAGTGAGGTGCAGCTTTTCCTAGTCTCATATTTATCCTGGGTTATCAACATGTGGGAGGGAAAAATCCCCTTTTCTGCAAATTCCTAGCCCACAGAAAGTTTTGGGCAGCTTTGGGAGGAGCCAGAGAATGGGCCCTATAGAATGAAGAAGTGGCTTTGTTCTGACCAAGCACCTCATGGTGTAGATTCACTAGTGGGGCTAAGAGGGGATTAATGCTCTCATGCCCTGGTGCATCTCTCTTGCACTCCTACTTGTGTGTTGAGCTGGCAGCTCCTGTATTCATACCTCCTAGCCCCAGCTCCTATTTCTTTCTGGATCCTCCAAGACTGTGGAGAAACTAAAATGCTGAAGTGCTGGAAAGTTGTGTTCAGCTCCGTAGATCATCTTTTGGCATGTAACCTGAACTTGACAGAAAGCAAAATACCTCAGTGTGGCAGCCAGTCTGGAGGTATAGGCCAGTACAGATGTGTTTAGCTCCTCCCTTCACACTAAGACTAAGCTTTCCCCTATAGCTAAATAGCTGTCTTTCATATTTGAGGCATCCTGAAATCCCTGTGGTATGTTTCATGGAACAAAATATGATAAAATAGTTATTTGTTGCAGTACTCTAGATAAAAATACCATTAACAAGATTATCATCAATTGTAATCATAACCGACTACAGCCTACAGAATTAACTGCTGGTTTGCAGATTACTGACTGCTTTTTTTTTTCTTTAATAGAAGAAGTTTAAATTTTGCTGATTGAGCAACAGGATTAGAGAAGACTGGAACAAATTGCTTAATCACAATAACCTGAGTTTTAGGGAGTGTAGACTCCTAACAGAGGTTCAAGCTTTGTAGGAAGCTCTGGTCTCATATCTTTGCAGTCTAAAACCTCCAAACCACAAATATATGCCCAAGGAAATTTGTGGATAGAAAGGATTTATTTCATCCCCTACCACAGGTAACCCTGCAGATACTCTGATTCACATATCATGGGAAAAGTCCTGACACTGTGCAGCTCTGTACCATTTCCAGAGGTTTTCTGCTAAAAGTGGCCAAGCAATCATTAATTGGGTCCTCTAATGAGGAAATAACAATCATAAACCCAGTGCAACAGAACAAGTTTTGTCAAGTTTGGATGTCTCTCACATCCGTAATTTGGATTGGAAGCTTGCTTCTAAACAACTGTCAAAATTATTTGGGGGCTGCTTTTCAAAGGGTAGCCAAATTAGAGGTGCTTCTGAAATCTTTGATCAAAACCAAAGAGAAGGACAATGTAAAAATCAGAACCAACATTTTCCTTGTGCATTCAGCTATGTGTTGAATACGAAATATTTTTAAAGTTATGCACACGTGGGAGTTCTGTAGGAAAACTGTTTGGCCATAGCAACCAATTTCAGCAAGACACTAATTATCTTGAAATCACCTAAGTGAACTCTGTAGATTAAACAAAGAAAAAGGAATGATGTAGTGTAGTGAGAATGCTGGTAGGGAAGATGGTTAGTAGCTGTGTGCTCCCAAACAGTGCTCTCTGCTGCTCTTTAAGTGGATAACAGATGCCCTACCAAATATGTCCCAAAATCAAACACCTGCTGTAATCAGTGAGTGAAACCCCCCAGAGGAGATTTGTCAGAAAACTGTATCTACAGACTAGAGATCTCCCATTGTACCAGTCAGCTAAGGCCACCACAGTGAGCCGTGGGGAGAAACGGACACTTCTTCAGAGCTATTCATCTTATCCAAAGGGACACGTACATGTTTGGCCATATGAATTGTGACCCAAAATACCTAGGTAAGACACTTAATACCTGCAGTATAGCCATCTAAATGGAATCTTAACCCCTCTCCCCAACCCCAAATGTCTCCAAAGGAAGATAGGAGGCTCAGTATATCTACAAAATAAAGTTCAGGTTGGAAGACTGCAATCCTATGTTTTTCAGACCAGAAATAACAATGGGAAAGGTTATATTGCAATAAAGAATTTACATTTGGAAACACTTTAAATTCTCAGGCACCATCCATACAGAGTTCCTCATTTGGAAAACACGGACCTCTTGTTAAATAATCAACAAGCAGTTAATAGCTTCTCACAGGAAAGGTAATTATTCTGAAAAGGATGTTTCTGAGGTTCTGATGGTACAATATTTCTCCATTTAAATTAACAGAAAATGATTACAGTGAAGACAGCGGAAGCACATGGGTTATTGTACTTGCAGTTGTGCTTTCACTTGTTGGTATTATTCTTCTGATCGTTATTATTGTGGTTGTTGTACGATGCTGCTGCTTAAAGAAGAAAGGTAAGTGGACCTTCACAGTTAGTCTATACACTAAAAACTATCTTAAATTAGTTATAAATCTCCTAGCTATGTCAGCTCTAGTGTAGTGCAAAGACCTGTAAGTAGAAGTGTAAACAGGCAGATCCTACTCTTAACCATGAACTCCTTAAGATATTCCTCACTTTCCCTTACTGTTCCTCTTCTAAATTGGTTCCAAAGTAATGTTTCCAAAGGGATGTTGTGTAGTTTTGTAAACAGGGAGGAGACATACCCCTGTGGTAGCAATGCATGCTGTAAGAGGAGCTCTTTAGTAGGTCACATTTTATTTTCCTGCATTTAAAACACATTCTCTCTCCCCACCCCTTTTTCTTTCCCCCCAGGAGGTACATATCAAACTGAAATAAGGTAAGCTGCATGAGGTGGGAGAATTTTTCCTTTTAACTGGTCTCTTTCAGGGTGTTGCAGGGTGGAGAGTGTGTTGTGCCAGTTTCCATGCCCCATTGCTCCCAGGATGTTTGGGTGCTGCCCATTTCTGTATATGCAGCAGGGGAAGGGAGAGCAATATGCAAGGAAAGAGACTGACTTCCTGGGGAAGGACCTGGGGGATGTTGGTTGGAAGCCGGCTAAATATGATCTAGCAATGTGCCCAGGTGGCCAAGAAGGCCAGTGGCATCTTGGCTGTGATGCCAGCAGGAGCAAGGAAGTGATACTGCCCTTGTACTCAGCACTGGTGAGGCTGCACCTCGAATCCTGTGTTTGGTTTTGGGCCCCTCATTATGAGTCCTGGAGTGTGTCCAGAGAAGAGTGATGAAGGTGGTGAAGAGGTTAGAGAACAAGTTTTATGAGGAGCTGCTGGGGGAACTAGGGCTGTTTAGCTTTGAGAAAAGAAGGCTGAGGAGAGACCTCATCACTGCCTCCAACTGCCTGAAATGAGGTTGTAGAGAGGTAGGTGTTGGTATCTTCTCCAAAGTGATGGGTGATAGGATGAGAGGTAACGGCCTCAAGTTGTGCCAGGGGAGGTTCAGATTGGACATTTATGGGTATGAACCAGAGAGGGGCAGATTTAGACAAGGCATAAGGAGGAATTTCTTCACCATGAGAGCGGTGAGACACTGGCACAGGTTGCCCAGGGAAGCTGTGGCTGCCCCATCCCTGGAGGTTTCCAAGGCCAGGTTGGACGGGGCTTTGGGCAGCCTGGGCTGGTGGGACGTGTCCCTTCCCATTGCAGGGGGGTGGAACTGGGTGATCTTTAAGGAACTAGATGATCTTTTACAATTCTATGATTATGAAAAACTTCTTCACTGACAGGGTCAGCTTCACAGAAGCTGCCCAAGGAGGTGATTATCCCTGGAGGTGTTTAAAAGACGGGGAGATGAAATGCTTAGGGATATGTTTCAGCAGCGGACAGGTGCGCCTGGAGTCGATGATCTCAAAGGTCTTTTTCCAACCTAGCGACTCTACGACTTTTGATGCGGAAAGCGAGGGCCACAGCCCACAGCCGGCCGACACCTTTCGTTCTCCCAGCAAATCGGGTGCGGTGCCCTGCCCGCCGCCGCCGCCAGAGGCCGCTGCCCGCCGCAAGCAGACCGGCCGCTCCCCTTCTTTCCCCGCCCCGTGGGTGCGGGCGGGGCCGGGGGGAGGGAGGGGAGCCGCGCGCCTCAGGGGGGTCAGCGCTCCGCCTAGGCGGGATCGCGGAGGCGTAGAAAAGATTTTCGAGAAAGTCGAGTCCTGCAGTGCCTGGCCACTACTAAACCATGTCGCTGAGCACCTCCTCTTCCCCCGCTTTTTAAACACCTCCGGGGATGGGGACCCGACCACCTCCCTGGGCAGCCTCTGCCGCTGCCCGAGAACCCTCTCGGTGAAGAACTTTTTCCTGTTGTCCATCTGAACCTCGCCTGGCACACCTTGAGGCCATTACCTCTCGTCCTGTCACCCATCACTTTGGAGAGGAGATGGACACCCACCTCTCCACAACCTCCTTTCAAGCAGTTGGAGGCAGTGATGAGGACTCCCCTCAGCCTCCTTTTCTCAAGGCTAAACAGCCCCAGTGCCCTCAGCTGCTCCTCATGAAACTTGTTCTCTAACTTCTTCACCATCATCGCTTTTCTCTGGAGACATTTGTTGGGAGAACAAGAGTTGTGAGCCTGCTGTTGGCTGTGGCCCTTGCTTTTCATAGAATCATAGAATAGTTTGGGTTGGAAGGGACCTTCAAGATCATCTAGTTCCACCCCCTCTGCCATGGGCAGGGACACCTCCCACTAGATCAGGCTGCCCAAAGCCCCATCCAATCTGGCCTTGAACACCTCCAGGATGGGGCAGTCACGACTTCCCTGGGCAACCCACTCCAGTGCTGCAAAAGTCATAGAATTGTAGCATTGCAGAATTGCTAGTTTGGAAAAAGACCTTTGAGATCATTTACTCCAGATATACCTGTCTGCTACGGAATCATATCCCTAAGCATTTCATCTCCCTGTCTTTTAAACACCTCCAGGAATGGGGACTCAACCACCTCCTTGGGCAGCTTCTGCCAGTGCCTGATGACCCTTTCAGTGCAGAAATTATTCCTAATCATGTAATCATAAAAGATCATCTAGTTCCTTAAAGATCATCTAGTTTCACCCCCCTGCGACAGGCAGGGACATGTCCCACCAGATCAGGTTGCCCAAGGCCCCATCCAACCTGGCCTCAAACAGCCTGAAATGAGGTTGTAGAGAGGTGGGTGTTGGTCTCTTCTCCAAAGTGATGGGTGACAGGTTGAGAGTGAATGGCCTCAAGTTGTGCCAGGGGAAGTTCAGATTGGACATTTATGGGTATAAACTGGAGATCCTCACCAGTGCTTGGTACAACAATCTCTTCTATGATTCTATGATTCCCTGCTTCTCCTGACCATGCTGTTTCTGATACAGGCCAAGATGTCTTTTTCTTTCTTGGCTACGTGGGCCACTGCTGGCTCATATTCATCCAACTGTCAACAATACCCCTAGGGGCTTCTCTGCCAGACTTGACTATAAAGGCACATTTGAGTACAAATTGGTACATTATTGCATTGAGTTGCAAAATGTTAGGAATCATGACCTGATGGTTGTCAACATTAAGATCCGATTTATTGGCACCAGAGTGACTGTAACAGAAGTGTCAGAGGGGTTATTTGGAGTTGCTAGGGAGCATTGTAAATTAATACACTGCCTAGCTTGGAGGGCTTTTAGCTGCCCATCTCTTAATGAGTTTACAAAACATTCCACCACTTTGCTTGCACTTCAGCAATGCCAGGCTTCATTAATGGCCTCTTGTGGAGAAATCTTGTGAAGGTCTGTTGACTGATAGTCACTTATGCAGCATTTTATTGATATGAAACAAAATGAAAAAGTTAGGTAAACTAACTCTCTCCTGAGAAAATGATGCTAATTAAGCCATACCATAAACTTCTACAAGGTTTCTTAGTTTGTGATGCTAAATTGATCATTTCACCAAGTGAAATATATATGAATATATGAATAGAGCAGGGCTAAATCAGCGGGGAATAGGAGACCACTGGCAGGTGCCACTTGCATGTTGGTTTTGCTGTGAATGAGGTGCAACAAAGCCTTTTTGTTTGGACTCTGACTTGATTCTGCCAAATGCCTTCTGCAAAGTTCAACCGTCCTAAGGCAAAATCAATTGAACATATGGGGAAGTGTCTACCCAGCAGTGGGGACTGGTATGAGTACATTCATGTCTTTCCCAGGACCCCCTCTGGCTGATGAAGGTTTGCACGGTGCTTTCTTCCAGATAAGGTGAACAGGTCCAGAATAGGACTTACTCCCCTTTTGTTTGAATTTGGTCTAGGCAAATAGAATTATGTCGTCACAACACAATGTCTGTTTTTAGATCTCAGTACAGTAAAGCTTCTGTTTTCCCATTAGCTGTAAACATGAGTTGTTGTTCTGATCTGATAAACATTGCTTACACTCTGAAAACTAAGCAAATGCTTAAGCAAATACTTGAGTACTGGGATGAGTCCAAGCTCTAGAGCTTAGCTTGGACTTAGAAACCCAGTGTTGACAGTTCTGCAAAGTTCTTAGTGTCTATAAACAATGATACTGAAATCACAGGAAATATTTACAGTCACTTACAGATTTTATAGATTCAGTGCTTTGGTTTTTTTTCTTGGGAGGAACCTACCTGCAATAAAAAAGATTATTGTCCAGATTTTAGAAGCTGCTTTGCAGTAGTAGCAAAGAAGTAGTAAGATTAAAGCTATATTGTTTTACTTCCCACTTTTATTTTTAACTTGGCTGGCTATCTTTCTGTACCTCCCACACTTTTTTTTGTAGCTACTTTCAATCTGGCTACTGCACTGACTTTGTTGAAATGTAAGGATCAGATAAAGCAGATAGTACAGTGTCATGTAACATGTGGAGGTGGTATTCCTAAAGAATTACTCTTGTCTTTTAGCAACGTGATAGGTTTCTTAGTGGTGTCCAACGTGTTTATTTCCTAATAAAAGCCATGACTGGCTCGTCGGATTTATGTGTGGATCAGTAATTCTCATCAAAAGTTCTGTAGACTTGCAAAGCAATTTCTGCTAAAAATAAAAATTTAAATGCAGCAGTTTCCACAAATATTGCTGAATGATAATATTTCCCCACTACCGCTCAAATCCTTGGGTTATCATAGTCCTGCCATCAATTTGTGCTTGCCACACCAGAAACCTAGGCAAGGATGGACCTGGGACTGTCTGGAGAGGACTCTATGATGAGATGAATAGTAGCACCTCTTCTAGCGTAAGAGTTTTAAGTAAAAAGACACTTCTTTTTTTCACTGTCCAGATATGCAGGTCACTGTTCTGCAAATTCAGAGATATGTTAATTTTAGCCAATGAAGTTCTATCAACTTCACTGTGGCTGTGCTTACTTTTAAAGCAAATTTCAAAGTGAAAAATTAACTTTGGAGCTCATAGGCGAATCACTTGGAGGCAACTGTGGTGAAGAGATCTAGCATACATTTTTATGGTTGAGTGGGCCCAAATCATAAAAAATTACCTACTGCCTAAGAGTTTTCATATCATAATGAAGTTCTAATGACAGGCATTTTTGTTTCTAGAAAAGTTTCAGCTAAGAAGAAAAATGATGGTGATCTGGAAAACAGGCAACGGCATGGTAGTGAAAACCAGGGATACCTTCCAGAGGAACGCTGGAACACAGCACAGATCCCAAGTGAGTCTAAGCTGGTGAATCATATTGTCAAACTGCTTCTCAACACAGGCATTTTAGACAATATGTCAAGTAATTAAATTAAAGGATTTCACAATACTTTTGTAAAAGATTTGTGCTTGGACTGAACCTCTTCAGAATATATTCTTTTTTTTGGAGTATGGTCCCTCAAAAATATTGAGAAACTATCAAAGTTCTTTAATGTTGAAATTAGTTTTAGTCCTGTTTTTTGTTTGTTTTGGGTTTTTTAAAATGCTTTTGTTCTTTCAACATACCTTCTAGAACCAGAGGAGGGAGTACTAGATTCCCGTATAATAGTAATTTTTTTGCATTTCATCTGTAAAACCAAAAAAACCCAGCTGCAACAACAAATGAGGATAGAAAAAGGAAGGAAGGAAAGTAAAAAAAAAAAGCAGTTCATGAACTATGATTTTACTGATAAATTACTAAGGCATTATAAATTCTAGTCCTCAAGCACAAAGACTCTTCAAAAGCTAATGTAAATTTCCATCAAATTGTTACCCACCACTTGCACTTACAACTACATTATTATCAAAGCATTTAATCAAACACTTAATGACATAAAATTATTGTGCACAGTCTATAATTCAGGCATACATCCTTTTCACTCTAACAAATAAATTTTGAAGAAATAAGTGGAAAGATTTTGAGAGCATGTGATATTGTAAAACATAACAGTTATTAAAAAGAAAAGGAAAACTAAGTATCCCTGAACAAATTGATTCTGCCAGGTCTTAGATAGGCTTCTTTTCTATTCATTAGTGTGCTGGGTTGACCTTGACTGGCCAATGTGTGTTCACTGAGTTGCTCTATCACTCCTCAAATGAACAAGGGGAGAAAAGATGGAAAAGCTCATGGGTGAAGATAAGGAGAGGGAGATCACTTACCAGTTACTGTCATGGGCAAAATAGACCCCGCTTGGGGAAGATTGATTTAATATTTTGTCAATTAATAACACAGTCGGATATTGTAAAATAAAACTCAAACTGAAACTACATCCCTCATCCCCTTTCTTCTAAGGTTCAACTTCACTCCTAACTTGTCTACCTCTTCCTCACAAGCACTGCAGGGGAACAGGGAATGGAGGCTGCAGTTAGTCTATAATGAGTAGTATCTCATTCTTCCTTATGCTCTTCCTATGCTCCAGCATGAGTCCTTCCCATGGGAGATAGTTCTTCACAAGCTTCTGCAACATTCCTTCCTGCAGGCTGCAATTCTTTAAGTACTGCTCCAGCATGGGTCTTTTCCATGGTACAGTCTTCTTCAGGAATGGAGTGCTCCAGCACAAATCCCCCATGCGATCATAGTTTCTGTCAGAGAACATGCTCCTGGGTGGGCATCTCTTCATGGGGCCACAGGTTCTGCAAGAAGCCTGTTCTCTACAGGCTGTAGCTTCCTTCAGGTCACATACACCTGCTGTGGCATGGGGTCCTCCACAGGCTTCAGTGTGGGTATCTGCTCTACTGTGGTCCTCCATGACTGCAGGGTGACAACCTGCTTCACCATGATCTTCTCCGCAGGCTACATGGCAATTTCCACTCTGGCACCTGGAGCACGTCCTTCCATCTTCACTGACCTCAGTTTGTGCTGGATTGTTTGCTCATGTTTTCCTTTTTTCCCCAGTTCCTGTTGTGCAGCATTTTTTACCCTTCCTTAAATATGTTATCACAGAGGGACCACCAGCTGATGGGCTCAGCTTGGGCCACCAGCATGTTTGCCTTGAAGCTGGCTGAAACTGTCTCTGTCTGACATGGGGTCAGGTCCTGATGTCTTCTCACAGAAGTCACCCCTGCAAGCTCCCCCTCATCCCAAGAAAAACCTTCCCATATTAACCAGTGAATTAGCTAGAGTTTGACTCACAATATTAAATCACACTTAGCTGTATTCCTGAATGACTTGTTGTTCATGCCATAATGAACGCTGAATAATTGTAATACTGTATATTCTTATTATAGGAGTTACTACTCTTCCCCCAATGTCTTCAAAGTTCACTGTCCCTGCTGCAGATTTACATACCAGTTCTGCACCAAAGGTAATTGTAATGCTGATATCTTGACCTTTTTTTTTTTTTGGGGGTGGAGGTAGAAATTAATATGTCAATTACTGCTGTAATTAGGTAGCTGGGATGGTCTCTTCAGCATTCTTGAATATTTGATTTATAAGGATAAGTGCGCTGAGTGTTATTCTTGCATTTTTATGGGAATAGGAGCTAAGGGAGAAACTACCATCCCTCATGTTTGGAAGAAATGCCTATTAAAGCCTTTGTCACACATCTGTTCCCCTCAGCACCTTGATACATCTTCCTCCCCACCTTCCAGGCTAAAGTTGTGAGGTCACAGACTTCCTCAGATAGAATCATAGAATCACAGAATATCTCAAGTGATAAAGGACCCATAAGGATCATCAAGTCCATTTCCCTGCTCCTCGCAGGTCGACATAAAACTAAACTATATAACTAACACCACCTTCCAAATGCTCCTTAAACTCTGACAGTTGTTAAGTCAGTGTCTACTCTTTCCTTTCTATTGCCTTTCATGTCTTTCCTATCCAAATGTCAGTTAGGTCTTTCTGCTGGCCAGTATGGTGGGTAGCCCTTACTGGGACAGACTTCATGTAAGTAAAGCCAATTGTCTTTTCAGCATTCCTGGGATTAAAAGGTCTCCTCCTCTCTCTCCAAAAGCTCACTTATTACCATTAATTAATTCTCTCAGCCTTGCCAATCCAGTAGCTCTGGCTAGGCCCTTGAGAGTTCACCTCTGCATATATTATGCAGCAAATCTTTATAGTGTGGAGGTTTGCTTTGTCCTGGGCATGTAGTAATTCTGTTATATAGGTACCTTTGCCAAAACAGAGGTTTGCAATGTGTCTGTCCTCACCAGCTGCCAGATTGGAGGAGATGTGGATATAAGATGGAAGCACTGTTTGAGGTGGGGTTTGAGGTTCCTTTGAAAACAAAATCTAGTGCAGATGCACTAAATAAATGTAAATTTTTTTCTAGATCATTTCTTGATTGTATTTTCCAGTTATGCTTCCACATTGCAGAAGTTGCTTCAGTCAGGAGCTTTACATTGACCTTAAAGACCTTTGGTATCTCAGCAGCAAATGATGGAACTGAAAGCAGCAAGTTAACACACCACCCACCCTAGAGCTTTTCCCCCTTTTCACATGGCTAGCATCTAAAGAAGCAGACCTCAGCGTTTATTCCTCTACTTATTCCGCTCCCAGCTACCTCCTTTCTGAAGGGTGGTGCTGGGCTCTCTTAGCTTCTAGCAAAACAGCAATGTGGGTCTTGATTTATGCCATATACTTGTAAAATACAGTTAGCACCTCCGTGATGGTTTTTGCCAACATTCCCCTTGGGAAAGTGACAGTGATGTGATACCGAGTTCACTCCTCAACACAGTGATAACTCATTTATATTTGAAGAGCTGTTTCAACATGTACAATGCAGAAACCTGTCTTGGGATGACATTGCATATAAATCATAGCAGAGTGTGTCTGGTTCTTTTGGCACGCTATGAAATTTAGGAAGTACTCAATCAATGATTAAAACAATGATCAAAATAATAACAGTGAAAAATAGCAGTAATACTGATGTATTTAGTACAGTAGTTATCATGTTTGACATTAATTACTTGTCAAACAAAACGCTATTAAAGCAAAAACTGAAAAGCATGTACAGTAGAGCTGAGGGTTTGGTGTGAATCTATAACCCTAAGAGACAGTTTCAGACAGTGCTTGATATGGTTATGAACAGGATTGTAAGTCACTGGCTACGTTTACATCCACAAGGCATGTGGCACATTGAAGCTTGCTCTGAGAAGCAAAACAGCTTGTGCTAAGGACCCATATCCACCCTATACAAATTTCAGGTGGAGACAATAACTGTTTCCCAGTGCTCTTTGGTGGTTGATGTGCACTGGTTATGCACTGAGGGGGCATCAAGTTGTTTGGCAGCATAAAAAAAGAGATCCCTTTTGGGTGGTCTCAAACAGCTCCAGAGTGAGAACAGCAGGGCTGTGCGTGAGGGCCATCAGGAGACTGCATTCATGAGCATTGGGTTCATGCTCCAGCTTCAAGCTGAAAACCAAATGTAAGCCTTCCATGTCAAATGCTAGATTAGATGGCCTAGGAGGTCCCTTAACACCCAGTGGCTAGGGAAACATTAAAATCCATCAGAGAGATACAGCATAAAGTTGAACAATTTCTGTTAAAACAGTTGTCCCTGGCTTGTGATGGAAACTATTTCTCAGTTTGAACAGGGCCTCTCAGTGTATAGTTATGCCTCTATCTTGTATATGCAGGAGCTGAAAGTCTACGGGATTGTATTCAAACACGGCAAAAGCATTTCCCAGACAAAAAAAAAAAGTATTTTTCTTTTACATTTGTAACTTTTCCTGTTAACTGCATAATAGAGGTTTTCTGACAGAGAGTTGTGTAGATGAATTCTAATAAAGTTCAATCACCACTGTTGCCAATGTGTTGCATAATAAACACTGTGGTGCTCTTTTATCGTAACATATTTCTTGTCAAGTAAATCAGATGGCAAACCATTTAACTGTTCACTGATTAGTGCTGAATCAAATGATTTTTTTTTTTCAGAAACCACCTGCCTCCCTGCCACTGCATTTACTAAACACAGAAAATTGTATGTCTCAGTTAGCTTTCTCTGCCTGGATACTTGAATATTCCCAAAAATTTTTATCTTTATTATTCTGGACATGTTAGTGAGAAATAGGGGTAAGAAACCCCAGGAATAAGTGGAGTGATACAGAGAATTTTTTCCTTAATGAAGGAGGTCATAATGGGCTGGACTCCAGAAAATTGCCCCTCTCTCTCTCTGGATAACCAGGAGAAATGAGCAAATGTCTTTGCAGTTCTTCTGCAAGGGAAGGGCAAGAAGGAGTGAAGAATCCAGGTCCTTCCACAAGTGCTGAATGGGGAAGTAATGAGGAGCCCATGTAATGATAGAGTCATAGAGACTGAAGACCTAAAGCTTTGTCTCTACCTCTGCAAGGTGAAAGTTTTCTGTTTGACTTCCTTGGCATCTTATGGGATCAGGGTTAACCACAGCAACAAGGCCAGAAAATAGGTCCAAATGGGCAAAGTTAGAATGGAGAGATTTAAAATTAGAAGAACCTTGTGGATGTGGGACAAGACGAAAAGCAGGGAAATTTCATAAATAATTTTTTTACTTACCATTTTGCCTGTACAGGGGTGATTGTACCTGCTATATTGCCCATTCCTCCCACTCCTGGGAGAAAACTGGGTAGAAAGTTTCAACACAGGCAAGAGGCATTAGGAAGTGTCCTTGGGTCTCTGAGAAGATCAGTTTTAAATTTGATCCCTTCTGTTCCCTAAGTAAAAATTCAAAAATTTAAACTATTTGTGAGATTAAGGGAGACTTTTTATCGAAGACTGTTTCCTCAGATGTCCTTGCTTATACCTAACCAGGTGCAAAGCCTGAAATACCTGCTGGTGTTCATTGTAAAATGTGACAGCAGAAAATCTCTGAGATCAGCTATTTGCCATTCAAGCTCTTTGGATCAGAAACTACTACAAAATGTTCACAGAAGATAAATGTTGACCAGTAATTGCACTGAACAATTCACAAAATGAAGAAAAGATTTGGCAAATCGTCTTAGGTAAAACTAATACCTCAGCAAAGAAGAAGGGGGAAACACTGTACGAGGCTTTTAAAAAATGATGACTATTGAACTAAATTATTGAGCTGAGGGAAAAATTACCAACCACTGGAAGAGGAGGCCAGGAGCATCAGTCAGGGGTGCTGGAAGGTCTTCATTCTGATTACATTAGCCAAGAAAAAGTCAAATGGAGAGTAGTTACAGGTTTCTGTTTAATTGCATATTGTATAACTGTCAGCATTAGGAGGAGAATGATCTTTGTTCCTAGTCCCAGGGCTGAGCTGCAGGCCAAATGGGTGTTAAGGACCAAGATCCACCCAGGGCATCATTTCTCATTCCCTAAACCATTGTGTAGAGCTTCTTCCAAAACTGAAGAGGAGGAATCCTTACCCTTGCACCAGCAGATCTTTGGGCAGTCCACAGACATCTGAGCCTGAGCAAGGGCCAGACAGCCGGTTCTATCAGGTCCTGACTGCCACCTCCAAGGAACTGCATTTTTTCAAGTCCCATTGGTACAACAGGAGCTCTGGGGACTCAGCACGTTGCAGTACTGGACAGTCTCCTACACAAGCTTCATAATTAATCCATTTAATATGCCATAAATGTCTCAATAGTAAATCAGAAGACTGTTTTGTAAGAGAGAGTGAGTGCTCATTTATAGTGGGCCAGATTAATCCCTGGTGTAATTCAGCTGATTTCAGCACTGCAACATGAGGTTTGCCCTTGCCACCACAGCCACACTCTCCAATCCAGAGTGAGTCATGGCTCCATTAATGGGGAAGGTTCTATTTTTGCTTCCTAACTACTCCAAGTGACACTCCATAAATTGGAAATATCGTTTAGTTGTGGCTATGGTTTTGTACTGGGAAGGAAATGAATGATGAATTGTAGCTCCATTTATTGCACTGTATATAACTGCTCTGATGCTGATGATTATTTGAGAAGAAAAATTAAGTTATCAAAATCAAATTAAAAGGCCAATAAAATAGAAGTATAAGCTAATGACAGCAAATAATTTTACCCTTACTGATAAAATGTACTGTAGAGTATGTGACATTATGATATTCATTGGTCAGCATATCTTGATTAAGAAAACAATAAATACTGATGACACAGATATAGAAAAGACAGGTGCAGTTTATAGTATAATTTTTTGAATTGTGTGTGGAAGAAGGGGAAGACAAGTTATTTCTCAAAGAAATGAGAAGAAATTTCCAGGCTGTGAGTCTATTGATGGACAGGGAAATGTGCTGAGTGTACAAATAGTTGACAGGATAGAATCAATTTGCTATTTGAAGCAATGGTGTATAGAAATTAGTTTGAGGATATCCAGAACTTTTGGGTGAGTGTTTTGCTGATAATGAAGGGAATTTGGAATGAGAATTAAAAACTGAGAGCAGGGGGGGAAATAACCTTCAGAAGCAGAAAGCTATGCCTCCCTGGTTTTTTGTTCTAACAGCCAAATGTGTGATGCATGCAGCCACATTTGGAAGGACTCCTACCACATTAATTTCAGTGACTTGTTCTGACACAGTTAGACATGGTTTTCCTGGCTGGCTAATAACAGGCAAAGCCTTCAGTTTATCACACATTTCCACAGCATCTATGTCTGAGGAGCTGCCATCTGTCAAACCAATTTAAAGATCAGAGCCCTGTTTCATAATGCCAGATGTGTGTTCATCATTCATATGACTGATGTCATTGGGGTTGCAGAAATGACTACAACATGCTTGTAATAGCAGAAGTTCTTCTTTCATTGACTAAAGAGCTGTATTCAAAACATCACTGAAGGATTCAACCCTGAAATCAACTGATACACACACTCATTTAATCTTCTGATTCACCCATCTATTGCTAACTCTCATTTCATCTGACTGAAGAGCTGGAAAGATTTGGACATCTGTTTCCACAACCAAAACAATAAACTATGCAAATCTTTTCCCAGTGTAATAGTCCCTTTACTGTAATCTCTATAAAAAGGCATCCAGGGCAGATGATAAGTCAACAGGCAGGCTTTGAAACATGTGGCTGTCCAATAGATACAGTTAAGGAGATGCCAAGCTGACAGTACAAAGAGATTTAAAACTATGTAAAAGAAATGCGGATGATATTGCAGCCTTACTGATGGAGGGAACCACTAGAACTACGTTTTCCCCCTTCAATGTGTAAGACACAATGACTAATGAAGCCATTTTTTTCTCAGACTAGGACTGACAGGACTAGTAGAACACTGCATTAATCTGAAGAAGCAACAACTTTTAAACCCAAACCAAGCAGAGGAAAGGCTCTAATAGTTGTAGAGTATCAAGTTTTAAATATGAAATGGTTGTTGTGGTCCTACTCATCTATATTTTGGTTTTGTAATGTGTTGTATCTGAGATCTCCTATAGCATCAGAAAAAAAGAGTTGCAAGTCACTGAACCAGCAGCAGGCAGCCTCCATTTCAGTGAAGTTACATCCAGTGAACTGCAACCTCAATGAGGCTATGCTACTTCAGAGAACTCTCCACAGAAAATGGGCCAGTACACAGCATGGGTTCATTTAAATTCATGAAATTATTCATTAATTTATATCACAGCACAGTGAGAATAAAATATAAGTAACCCTGGGCATTTGGTCTAAAACCAGTATCTGTGAAAGATGTGACAGGGCAGAGGAGAACCTGGTCATCATGGGCACAGTCTACACCCCTGGAGCAAACTTGCTGATTAGTTCCTCCTTTTGTGGTGAAGAGAAATGGCATGACAATGCAGGGGCTGAATGGTTCATTCATGCAGATGAGATTTTTAAAGCAAAAGAGACACTTGAATTACATTTTCCCAAATCCTGTCAGGGAATAATAGGGCAGTCCAGATTCATCTGGTCTAAGTCCTCTGGTTCTCTCTTATTCATGCAACCCAAAGTCTTGTGTAGTATTTCCTACTAACAGCCATAAATACTGCCCTTCTGGCAACTTTACTTGATTGAAATTTCTGATTAATATCTTTTTTCCTTTAGTAAATCTGAGTGCAGTACACCATTCTTATGCAACGAGTTCTGGGAAATATGCTCACCCCAATATTCTGCTAAACATGACATTCCAGTAATGGCCTGTTCCAGGAAGTTTCAGAGACAATGTTCAATGGGGTTCTCTTAGATCCCCTCTGAAACTTTCTAGTTACTCAGTATGCCAGCTAGTTCAGTATACTTTATGCACAAAGGACAGTCCATAGTATCTGGGAATACGTGCTTTCCACAAACATTACGCTTGCCTTTCAGCTTTTTTTTCCGTTTTTTTTTTTCCATTCTACTTACACATTTGTTACTTGTGGTGGGAGCAGTAGCAGAGAGCTCTTCAAAAGCTTTGTGCTAGTGAGAAAGCCTGCCATAACAGATCTGTAACTGAACAATCAGGAAATGCCAAATAAATCTTCTGCCGTAAATGGAGCAAATCTCATCGTGTATTAATCTCCATGATAACAGAGACCAGAAGAAACCTCTGATGTTCTCTGGAAATGAATAACTGATACCTCTGTTGAGTACCAGTAAGGTCTTAGGGCTGGTCTGCAAGAAATTAAGTGCAGCAAGGAGGTCTTGGAAAATGTCTCTTAGGAAGAGACAGTCAATCCTGTTACTTCCCAGAGCACCTCTCCTCTCTGCAGAAATAAACAGTAAAGAAGGGTAAATTTAGAAAACAGCAGTACGTTCTAGCAACATAACAGGGTGAGGAGGGGGAAGGAAGAGAGTTGTGTTTAAAACAGAAGGCAGCTGTCTGATGAAATGTTTCTAGGATAGTTATATTTATCCCACGGTTTGTCTTGAGGTGCTGAGACTAATTAAATACCAGAGACAAGCTGTCTGCGTTTGTTATCTGACAGTTTCCTCTGTGTCTTATTCATTAATGTATATCTACCAAAAGCATTATTTAAGATGTTCAGTACTGGAAGAATATCAAGGCAATACAGACTGTACATGATTAATGTTCTACAAACTAATCACAGAAATATTGGTCAATAGTTACGAACCAGCTTGGACTTGATAAAATTTCCACTGGGAAGAACAGTAAAATTTCTATTAATTTCCAAGGGCTTGAGACAAGGTGGGGAAGTTGCAAGGAACAGTGGCCAGCAGTTAGCATCTACTTGGAGGAAGATAAAAGCCGCACTGGGCCTGGCTTGAGCAAACTGTTCAGCTGTAGTGTTTCATTTAGGAAGCTATGTGCAGATACACGACTTGGGAAGAAATTTTCTTCCCTTAGTGCTACTTTTCAATTTTCTGTGAGATCACATTTGAATTTGCAAAGCGTGTGTTTCTTTAATGGATTTGAAAATTAAGTTTTCTTTGTCATTTCCTCTGCCATGATATTTTGTAAAAGCATGTAAGTAATTAGGACTGGAAATCCACTGCACTGATTTCAAATGAGGATAGGGTTTTCAAAACTGCTGAGCTGCCTTGCAGTGATCCCACTGAGGCTGGTTTGAAAACAGGCTGCTGTTGGTGGAAGTGGAATCACACTAGTCACGGGAACTTTAAAAAAGCCTGCGTTGGATAAACACTGAGATGCTGAGAGCGATCTTTCAGATATGTTAAATACTGGCCTGCTTATTGTTGCAATTTCTAATGTATTTGGAAAGCAATGTCAGATGTTGAGTTTTACTTACAGCTTAACGGGCAGTTTCTTTAAGACAACCGGAGGAGAAAGGCCCAACATTATGTTTTGCGTAAGACTAAACACTGCAGAATCTACAAGAATTTCTCAGGTAGCATAAGACCAATTAACAGATTCCCAGAACTGCCCTCAGTGTGTTGTATGTGAAACTTCTGTTTTGTTCTGTTGTTCATCCTTTCCTTTGTATTTAGTTTTTCAATGGGTTGTGGATGATCAGTTTCATTTTTGTATAATGTTTTGGGGTGAGGATTTGGCAGGTCCTGAAGACCCTTGAAGGACTGTTTTTCTACAGTTTCTTTTAGTTCTGTAACTGCTTTTATTTTCCCATAGGTGCAACATCAGAGCCCTACTGATCATCCAATCAGCCCAAAGAAAATTAGGAACATGACACTTGTTTAAGATGTACCTCTGCAGTAAATTTCTCTACCAGTCATGTTTTACACATTTGGATGGCTTCCTGGAACACAGAAAGGTTAACACCAGTACTGTCAGTTTAAGCTGTAAGTTATTTTTCTTCTTTTTCCTCATGTAATGAAATAAAATCACAACCTTTATAATGTAGCATATAATACCTTAGCAAAATAATGGACATAAATGACAGTCTTAACTTCAGCAACAATGAATTTGATGGGACTCTGAAGAAAAGGAATCCATGCTCTGGGTCCCAAGGAAATCAGCAAAACTCCTATCAGACAGAAACGTTGGTTATCTACAGCAAAATCAAGGACTGGAACAGCAAGAGATTTATTAGTTCAGAAGAATTGGTTAATAATGATACTGGTTAATACAATATCTATTGCCTTTTTTATGTACTTTATGTAGATCTGATCATCTCCAGCTTATAGTTCAACAATATTTTTTCTCCATCTGTTCTGTAATAAAATTGAGGGAAATTTTCATGAGGGCTAACAAAACTATCTTTGGATCAGAAATGAATTTGTTTCATCTCAATACAGTCTTTTGTGAAAGGTACTTGTCTTAAATCTGATGTTCCAGTGTTAAATTAAATAAAAAATAGTCACCTATGTGCCAAAAAATTCCTGTTTTGTTTGAAATGCAAAAATCTTAAGCTGAAAAATATGGATTTGAAACTCTTAATAGGTGTTGCTTGATGCTTAATGTCTCTGTTCTACTCTGTCGAGTTTGGCAGCCAAATGTCTTAGGTCAGAGCAAATGGTGGCTGTTGGTATAGGGTTGATAACAACCATTGGAAATGCACCTCAGCTAGAGCGGATCTGGCACATGGATCCCATACGTGCCTTCCCCATCTAAAAATTATGATTTCTGGCTGGAATGTCTTGTCTGGAAGTCTGTATTTCACAACAGAAAGTTTAGGCTTAAAACTTTTTTTTTTTTTGCAAAAAGGCAAACTTCTTCCAGAAAAACAAGGTATTTACAGTGTACTTATTTTTCTATCCACTCAAAGCATTCTTAGTTATTCAGTGCTTTGCATGTTAATTTTTTGTATGAACCAATGCAAGTGCTCATTGAGTGCTGAAAGAGCTACTTACTTTCAGTGGTAATCTGTGCAACAAAAATAAGAAATTTTAAACCTGATATCAGGAAAAAGAAGTTGGTTTGCATGTTTAGCATTTTATATCTCATGAAATGTGACAGATTTTGCACTGCTAGTCTTATTTTCAGTCAGTCTGTCAGAACAAGTCCTGAGACCAATTCGCGGTCTGCCACCTGCAATTGTATACAAAACTGTTTCAAATTTCGACCAGCTACATTCTTTCTCTCTTGTTTGGTTAAGGAGGAGCTTTGAAATGCATTCTCACAGAATGCAATTGTACCAACAGCATGGTATGTAAACAGCTATAGTGTTATACAGAGAAAATATAAGCAACTTGCATTGTGGAATATCTGTTTTTTACCTTGAAATAACCATGCACTGAAACACCCACCTTATTGTGATACCAGTATTGCTATTGCTGACATTTCCTAATTACTACTGTAGCTTAAACACAAACAAATATCCACTTTATTAGAGGAATATTCATTGCATGAGAGAGATAGGCTCAGTGTAACTCCAGCCCGTGACTCCAGGAGAAAAATCATGGACCTCTGGCTTTTTGTACATGTGCATGGTTAACAAGCCTTCTGGTTGTCAGAAAATTAACTCCTCAGTACAAAACTGAAAACTACATGGAGGCAGTAGTTTCCCAGCAGGAAATGTTGGTTCATTAGAGTGTGTTTTGAAAAGGAATCAAACTGTAGTGTGGTTTATCTCAAAGCCCTTTATTTCAAGTTTAGGTTCGATATTATTTGGTATCATATTGAAGCAGCTAACTTAGAACTGAAGAAAACCCTTTCTTAAATTAATCCATATCCTTCCACATTAATTAAAAATGTTGTTGTGTTGAGGCCACAGGCAAGACAACACATTCCTTGATCCAAAGACTGACTCCTGTGTTAGACACGGGGTGCCTTCCCTTCTGGGGAGTCCCCATTGAGATTTCCATGCTGTGCAACCTGGTTCTTGAGGGTCTTCAGAGGACACTAGTTGTGCTTCTGGAATTGGTTTTCAGGCTGTGGTTGGGCAAGAACACCTCCTGACACTGCTGTTGAATGAATGAACTGATGTGAGACCCCAAATCTGGGAGCCTTGTGGGAGCCTCCTTTTCTGCTGATAGCTCCAAGTTGTAGTGGTCAGACATCGGGGACCTGCAGCCAGGTCACCCTCCAGATGTGCATCTTACCTGGGAGCTGGAAAGTCTTCCAGTAAGCCACATTTACTTACCTCAAGGACCACTTGCTGGAAGATGATTGCCAGTGGACAGCACACAGCAGCAATAGGAATTACACCCCACTGACTGCACATCCCACTGATTCAAACACACACAGGATTTTCACACAAATAGGCACCACAACCAAGGAAACACGCACATTCACCAGAGTCTGGAGCTTCTTTCCTTCCTGCCAGCTACAGGAATGCATCCCACACAACCATGGTATAGTCATCTAACAGCATTAGCATGAGGTTAAAAATTCTTACGGTGTCCCTGAAATTTGTTGGAGGCCTTTGTATGCTTTCAGATTTGTTTTCTTCAGGCATGTTATGCAGCCTGTATATCATCTCCAGTACTAGCTGTTACTTATGTTTGCAAATAGAGCTCCACAAACAACAATACATAAAATACAGACACAATTTTTAGCACACAGGGAATATATTATAAAATATGCAGGCACTTTCAGAAGACATAGTAGACTAAAAATATTGAATTTCAGGCACTTTATGGAGACACCAATCTTTTGTACACATGCATATTGATTTATAATTATGACTTGAGGGACATTTTAGTAATCTAGGAGTATCTAGTTTTTTACTACTTACAGACTGTGCACAGCTTGATAGTATAAAGCCCTTCCACATTTCCTTACAAAATGCTCTGATTTTAATTCCATACACGTTTATTCCTGAAAAAATGCACTGGAGATAAAAAGTATTTCATTCTACAGTAAGGTTTCCTAAAGTTGTCTGATCAATTTTATATTTCACAGAACAAATCAAGCTTTGAGACAAAGACACTTAAAAATATCACTGGTTTCATGTGGAGGTTTCTTTTCACAATGAAAAAGCACCTCAGGTTTGTGTGGGCTGAGCAGAATCAACAGATGAACTCTTACTGAAGGGTTCTCACAATATTGACTAAACATTTGGTTTCTTACAGGTTTGATTGAATAGAATCTCCATTTTCAATATTTATTTGGTAGAATATATAATATGTGGTGTTGCTAACCTAAAATATACCATTCTCAATTATTTGGGCCTCCCAGAAACAGAGATGGGAACACTTTAGTTACTGGCTTCACTGTCTCTTTCCTCAAAAGGATCCAGCATGAGGCAGGAAGGGCACAGCTTCCTACAAGCTTCCCCAACAGAAGCAGAGAATGGTCCCCTCAAAGTGTTGGAGATAATTCATTAACATTTCCCTTCCATTCAAATATTTGTAGATCTTACCCATGTAAAAATGGGGCCCACCCCCTACTCTCCTTCCCTGAATATCTCTAAATCTCACATGCACAATCCTAGAGATTAATAAAATTAATCAGTGGCATCACAGTAACTGTAATTAAAATAAAGCAATCAGTATGCGTCAAAATGGTCTCGTGCAGTCAAGCCATAATAAAAATACTCTAGAGGCCAGCAGGGGAACATTTCTCCCAAAAGACCTTTGGCATCTTAATATTCTTTTTCAGAACATCCTCAAAAAACCCCTTCTAAAGATGAAGTTGAGAACTAAAGTTCATAAAACCACTTGATATGGAGGAGCACGCTCTCAGTAGATGTGACTTTTATGATTAGACTCTCCTCCTACGATCCACTCTTGTTCCCCAGGCTATAAACTACCTGTCTCTTCTTCACCCTAGGTGACAAGCAGCTTTCTTCTCCACAGCTACCAAACAGCTTTTCTTTAAACAAAGGCCTTATTGATACATTCCTAATTAACATCTGTGCGTTTGTTCTCAGCTTGTATTTAGCTCTGCAAATTGCTGCTTCTATTTCAGACCTGTATAAGGGCTTGCATACCTTGAAAGTTTGTCTTTTATTTCCAGCAACAGCAGCTGATCCAATAACACCTACTACCTCTACCTGGAAACTTTCTCCAACCTATGCACCTATGTTGATGGCTGTGTATTTCCATCATCCCAACTACTGAAACTTCAGGAAGACACTATGCAAAACTTGACTAACCATCCTGAACTGATGTAGGCAGAAACTGGAGAAAGAAAGTGTCCTGGCTTCAGCTGGGACAATGTTAATTTTCTTCCTAGTATCTGGCATAGTGCTGTGTTAGGATTTAGTATGAGAATAATGTCGATTACACGCTTATGTTTTAGTTGTTGCTAAGTAGTGCTTATACTAAGCCAAGCACTTTCAATTTCTCATGCTCTGCCAGTGAGGAGATGTACAAAAAACTGAGAATGAGTATAGCCAGGGCAGCTGATCCAAAGTGGCAAAAGGGGATATTCAGTACAATATGATGTCATGTTCAGTATTGAAACTGAGGGGAGTTGGTCGAAGGGCTATCGCTGCTCAGTGATGAGCTGGGCGTTGGGCAGCAGGTGGTGAGCAATTGCACTGTGCAACACCCTTGTATATTTTATTATTATGATTATTTTTTTCTCTTCCTTCTCTGTTCTATTAAACTGTCTTTATCTCAAGTCAGGAGTTTTCAATTTTTCTTGATTGTCCTCCCCATACCACAGGGAGCAGGGGGCAGTGAGTGAGTGGCTGCATGGTGCTTAGTTGCTGGCTGGGCTAAAGCCATAACAGAAAGAGAAGCCAAGTCAGGTCCATACAAATACATCTGCTCCAAACCTCCTCACACAGTGGGAAACTTAGCTGTGTTGTTGTGAAGGTGGGATTTTATAGGAGCACTCTGCATTGCCACAGTATGTAGGTCTGAAAAAAAGTTCCAGCTCTTCTGCCCTAGAAAATTCATTTTTCTCATGCCTATTCATCTCTCTCCTCTCTGTTCTTTGGGAGATGCAGGTTGGTAACGTAACAACTCCCTTACATTACCATAGAAATCACAGCTTATTTATGCAAGATTAGTACAGATAGTTATTTAAATAAATATGGATATTTGCTGGGTCAGAGGAATATTACAATAGGCTATTCCTTTTTCAGCTCAGAGATTTAATGTCTGGGAGCTTCCAGTGTAATTCGGCATTAGCTCTCATAGCAGAGCTAACGTCAGACAGATGATATTTATATTGTTTATTTTCTGCTATGGTATGATCACTCGCTCAAATGAGGCTTACACTAAGGACTTTTTTCTTTTTTTTTTTAAATCATGTTCCAACAAAACGTTCTGTTTGGTTTTGTTTTGTGGAAAGAATGCCAAAATCCCAGGAAAACAATACTGAGGTGTTTTTATTACACAAGACAACCAGCTCCATCTCAGCTGTGCCTCCAACTCATTAGCTTCCCATCACAAAAAGCCCAGGGGCTGCTCTAACCTTGAATTAGCTCATCTGTGCTGTTGATCCTTTAGTTCTGATGACTTTCTAGTTAGATGATGGTGCTGCGGTCTCAACTCCACTTGTTTGGATGTGAGATCTTGCATGCTGGGTCTCTCTGCTGTAAACACCAGTGTTGCTACTGTCCATTTCACACATACTCTCATAGGATGAAGGGGGATTTGTGGATCAGACCTCTTGCTCCACGACCAACAGTCTTTCAGAGATGGTTGCAGACTATGTTTTATTTTCCTAGCACGGTAAGGATTCATAAGGTACTATATGCTGCCAGATGCTGGGAGTGCCTCATACCACTCTTCAGAGACACATAATTTCATTTAGATGTTACCTTACTGTCCTTCCAGAGGACAGGCAATGAGTCCCCCTTGATGAAGCACAATTATTTGGTCTTAGTACAAACTCATACAATTCATTAAAATGAACACTATGCCCTTTAAGTTTGTCTCAGCACTTCTTACATGTGACAGGAGCTATGCAGAAACTAGTAATCTGCACGACACTGAAAGAGTGTTGTGGCAGGAATTCCAATTTGAAAATTAGCCTTGTGGATTCTGTTTTGTGTTACTCTTCGCTACAGAGCAGTTAAACACACTCAATCCATGCAAAACAGAGACTGTTGTGTTAAAATATAAAGAAATTTAGCAGTCATTTTAGAAGATATCTGCATTGTGGAACTTTGCAAGTCTGCTCCCTGACCCTCTAAAGCCATACTTATTAAGCTCTATTATCAGCCAAGCCCTTCGATGCTGCCTATGAGGAGGCAGTACCTCAGCCTGAGCTGACAAAGACTTTTTAAATCTCATCACTGCTTTGGAGTCTCCATCTGTGGAATGAACAACTAAAGGAGGACAAAACAGACCCTCTGAGAAATGCATTGTGAACCAATAAAAATTATTGGAGAGGCACCTGAATTGGCAGAGGAATAGTTACTTCCCTGTACTCTTTTTATCCATTGCCAGAGCAGAGAGCAAACAAAAGGAATGGCAAGGTTGCCACATCCTATGGCAGGGTAGCATGAAGCTGTGAGTGGGATGGAACAACGTACTTTGAAGAACATCTGTCACTGCAAAACAGGTTAAAATAGGATTAACACCCCCCCCCCCCAAATTATATATGACAGTTACATCATAGATTCTGGTGTACTGGGGCTACAGCTGAATTATGCAAATCATAAAAGCAAGAGGCAGGTTTTCACTATGGCACTGTGTTCCTGAGGCATAGTGTCACGGTATTTTGGTGAAGAACATTGAAAAATAAACATCTCCTATGTATAATCTACTGAAATGTCAACAATGTAAGACCTGATTAGTGATTACCTTTTGCCTTAAGTTCCGGAGAGGAACTGTGATCCTCCACATTTCACTGTGCAACCAAATATGAGGAAATATTATAATTTCGTATTAAATCACAAGTAAAGATTCTGTTCCCTTTGTTCATGTGAAATCTTTGCTGATTTCAGTGAGGTAACCTATTTTAAAATTAAAAGACCTTTCTTACTGAGTAGGTCTATCTAGAGTTACAAATAAACACACTCCTTCCAAACTGTACAATATTTTTCCAACACATAAGCATTAGATGTCTATTAAATATGTTTACAAGATGCATGTGCTAAAACCATTGGAACATTAGGAGGTGCAAAGGCTGGAAAGTACAAGGTAAAGGAGGAGGAGGCTGTGGTAGCACACATGTTTCCACTGCTTTGAGCTGATATCCAGTGGCTGAAGTCTAAGGAGATCTAATGAAATAACCTAGCTTGCATATACAATTTTGATAGCATTCATAAGAAGAGCGTCAGGGTCCTGAGTATGCCAACAGCTTCTATAGCCACTTCTCTCTGTAATCTTGCTCTGCAGCCTCTTCCGCCTCACACATCTAAGGGCTTAGCTGCCTGTGTTTGAGGTCCACTCTAATATGGTGATGCTGCATAACTTTCCATCACAATTCTATGAAAAGAGCTGAGCTGTGAGAAAAATCATCGAGAAGCCTCATCTGAGACTTCTGCTCATGCACCCTGTACTTCTTGGCCGAAAACTAATTGGCTAGGATGTCTCCTATAGCTTCCCAGTTCTAGTACATTACAACAAGAAGCCTCCATCCACACATTTAGGAACACCGACACTTCCAAATTTAAGTGCAGTCCCATCACAACTCAGTGAGGCACAGCATCACCAAAGGATGCTGCTGCTGTAGGAGCTCTCTCTGCAATGACCACAGCACTGCTGCTGCCTTACATCACTTCCAGCACACAGGTGGGAGTATCCTTTACCCAAACAGAGAAGCTGGGCAGCTGCTCATTTTGTCATATAACAGGGAGCACAAGCCTACCAAGCGGTCATACAGGGAAGAGGGAGACAAGCCATTTGTCTTTATTAACCTGTGTGGTTGAGTACAGGAAGGCTGGAGCCACTCACGCCTCTCGCACTGTGATACTGCCCTGAAATAGATGCCTAAAGAAAATTTCCTCTGTGTCCAGAAACCTTTTCAGTGCAAATGGTTTCCTACTGAGCAGCTCCATCAAAGTCACATCTCAACTATGCATACCTGAGCTGCACTCTGCGAATAATATTTTATTTCTCTCCAGAAGAGATTTCTTCTTCCCCTTCTCTGCAGATGCTTCTTCCCCACCCCCGGCAATCTCCGCTCATTTTTTTGTCACCTCTTATAGCTTTACTTGTTTAAACAGGAATTCAAATGCCTCAGAGCAGGTACCTTGACTCTTTAGCTGGCTGTGAAGCTCTGTGAGCAGTCACATGGCACTGCAGAAATAATAAGGAAGGAAATCTATATCCCGTTACTGTCAGTGGCCAGACTGCTGACAAATTTTACCCTGCATTGCAGATGTGATTTAATTATTGCAATGAACCCAATCAGAAATAATTAATGAAGTGTTTATAGTGTGTATTGGGAAGATCATCCACCAAACCAGGGAGGTTTTCTTTCTTCTCTTGCTAAACTGCTACACTCAGCAGCTTCATAGCTAATAAGTTACAAAGCCCTGGTTTCCTTAATTTCAACTGCTAATCCCTTTTGATAGGGCAGAGGTAGAAACAGCTAATGTCAGATGATTATGAAGTGATCAATGCTGTTCTGAAATGCAAACTGTAAGATGAGCCACGAGCTATAGTTACCAATGTTACATCATTTTAGTCACTCCTTTGCTTGTATTTGTTAATTTTGCTGCTGGGTAGGATTTGCTTAGCAGACAGACACCTATGTCCTTTGTGCCCTTTGTAGCTGCTTGATGATAAAAGTTCTCAGTGAGTGACAGTGCACGCCATCTCTCATTTTCTATGTGTTTATCTTCCAGGGAAGCACTGCCTTCAGACACACTCGTGGGTCATTGACCAAGTTAATTCAAAACATCAACTAAATGGCCTATAATAGCAACTATTTGCATATAAGTGCTAGGCTGCAACTATACCGGATTTCCTACTGCAGGCGCACAGTGCAGAGTATTCAAATCATGGTGCCTGAGTTGATGATATTCTGGAGATCTCATAGGTAAGAGTTCATTGAACTCAGTTTGCTCCTTTTGCTGTGTTTTCTGCTTCATGAACACAGTTGTCAAATGAATGTAATTGCTAGTACAGGGTTGTTGATTTTTTTCCTGTCAAGGAGCAAGATGATTTTATGAATGCTTAAAGATCTAAATGAAAGGTCAATTGGCATCATCAACAATATAAGTAATAAATCTGTTATCATGCGTTCAACATAATTACCCAATTAATGATTCCTTCCCCTGGGTTAGAATTGTCATTACAGTGTGCAGATCATGGCGATTCTCAATAGTCAGGTATGTTTTTTAATGTACTTTGTGGCCAAGATAATTTAAAACACAAAAACTACACAAGACGTGGTTCCTTTGTATTCTAGGCATCAGTAATGTCCTCCTTTAAATTAAAAATGCATATAATGGAACAAGGAGAATAAACATCTAATATGGAAATGGACTTGATTTGGGGTGTCTACATGCTTGCACATCTTGTTGCATTATATTAGTTGAAAGTAGAAAGAAACATATTCTGGCAAGGGTCTTGGTCACAGACCAAAATAATTCCTTGTCTTTTGCAGAAATGAGGGAAGAATGAGAACAGGGACAGGGAAGGAAAAGCACATTTCAGCACCAGGAAACAGAAAGAAACCAATTCTCATATCTTCTCTGCTGTTGTAAACCAACCTTCATTCGCTGGAAACCATTTTGTTTAAAGATACTATATTGAAGATCCTCTGGAGTGACTGACCGAGACAAGAAACTGGCCTGTTCTGATAACAGCTCTCCCAGGAGTCAAATAATGCATTACTTGTTTTCCAGTTTTATACTAACCATAATTGCCCTTTCCATATATTGTTGATATACAGTGCATAGGTCAGCAATGATATTTTTTAATACTGAATTTAAATGTATTCTAAGCAGATAAGTAGCAAACTGTTTACAGATGCAGAACTGCGAGTGTAATTAACCATCCTGCTTAATGAGGTGTTAGTGGTTATCACCCAAGAGCTTGAGGATATGTATAAAACATGCTTTCACCTACTACTTAGACCTTGCTCTTATCAGTGCCTCATCAAATTGAGCTCTCAAGAACAAGCAACAACAGAAAATCCTATTAGGAAATAAAGCTTCAGAATGCATTAAAGATCCTGAGTTACTATTGCAGGACTGGCAGGGCTTTCCTCCAGTACCAGAGGTCTAACATTAGGCAGCCCCTGGTCTCAAGCCCTTGATTCAAAGATTTTCTCCCTCCCAGAAAACTTGATTATAGTTTTAAGCCCAAGAAGTGCTGTGGCCTCTGGAGGTGCACCACTAAGAGGCACATGCAGGGAGAGCACAGCCATATTCTGATATAATTCCTTAACTGAGTAACTTTACAGGCGGCTTCTCCAGTTCGGGAACAACTTGTGGCCAGGTGGTGGTGGTAACCCTGAGGGAATGCACTAGGATTGCTGAGATATTCCTGAAAAGACAGAAAATGTGGTAGAGGTAGGAACCGCAGTGAGTTTATTGTATACCTGAAAGCTCTATCTACTTACCTGAAATTTGACAAAAACATATTTATGTATTTAATTCCATGCCTCCTGGCATGGAATGCATAACAATGCATTATTTACAAAGATAATACACACACATACAAAACCTCTCCAGGCTTTAGGTCAGAATACCTTACACATGGCATTCAGAAATTTGTATCAGATGCATACACCACATTTCCTCATGTGGGCTCTATTTCATAGCTGTTCCTGGGGCAACATAAGCACCTCACTGATGCTGGCCCTGTACTGAGCCAGGGGCTCTAATGACCTATAGAGTTTACTTTTGACCTAAATTATTCTTTGGTTCTATGAATCTGTTTGAAACATAAAACAAGGGTAGATAAATGCTCACCAAAGTAACTGTGTCCACTGTAAAAGAAGCTAGCAAGTTTTTGGTCTTTCCTGGATAAGAGGTATGTTATTTAATACCCTTCCCTTCCTTGATAACAGTTGAACTCATTCATTTGCTGTTGTGTAAGATCATTACAGTTTCAGGTTCTAAAACTTTAAATACAAACTAAATACTTAAGAGAACCTGGGATTAGATTCCACTGACCTTCACAAACTCCTTTGAGTAATTTATATAAATGAACCTACTTATTATTCATAAAAACAAAATACATTAAAAAAATGTAAATCCAAGAGTACTACTGAATTTTGCAGTTGAGATCAGAGCTAGTCCATTAGGGCCATAGCCAGTACTTCATCATGCTGCCAAGTGCACTGTAGTGCCTGAACTGCTCTTAATTGTCTCAAAATTATTCTCTTTCTGATCATTTAAGGGACTATCGGACTTTTGCTTTAGTCAAGCCATAGTATACCAGAGTAAATGCCAAACCCCTCCATGCTTCATTGCACTAGAGCGGCACAGGGACAAAACAACTACACAAGAATGCATTAAATCTAACTGTGCTTTTTTAATAGCCCAAAGTAACATGATGCAGCTATTTTTAATTTCTGTGCAGGAGCAAATGTTAAACAAGCTACATGTGACCTAGCTTGCATTTTAAAGAGGAAGAAAAAGGAGAAAAAGTTGTAAAAGCTGCACAGTGCCAGACACAAAGACTGTGAGGCAGGAATTAGGGGATCACACGGCTTGGCCTTGTTCTCATTCTTGCCCATTGCCATCTAGTTAAGGCTGTCATATTTTAGGCGGAGAGTTTCTGCAGCAGCCATTAGGGGTATATATCTACAGTGGCTAAAAAATAGCTTAGGGTGCCTTCCTTTCCCTCTTCTAACTAGAAAATTAAAGGTGGGATGAAAAGGGAGAAAGAGAGAGAGATGCTATTCAGCACACAAGTCAGGGTGGTCAGTGAGCGATGTCCTGAAATTCCCTCAAGGGAAACATGTCCTTTCATGGTTTGTAGAGAGATCTCCAAAAGCCCAGCCCCCCAGAGCTCACCTTTTGATGGTGCTTTTTCCACCCAGGAAATCTCTGTGCTGAGTAAAAGGGCACTGCAGTGAGTCAGGGCAGAGAACTATGTCTCTTTTGTGTTCGTGAATCTATTTTAGAGTTATGTTGACCTTTACGCAAACTTTTACTTAATAACACCTCAAGTAAAGATACCGGGTCAGAGACAGAGCACTTTTTACCAAGGATAGAAGGTGAACAGGGCTCTCGGAAAAGTCGTCAGCCATTAAACTGAAATATTGCCATTAGCCCATAGGAAATGCCTAAACAAGGTGTTATTATTGGTAACATAGATGAAAAAGAAAGATGAAGGAAACAGAAATAAGCATTTCTTCTCTTTTAAAAGTGAGATCCTTTTAGTAAGGAGCCATCCATTCCAATCAGTCAGCTGGGAGTTGATTTTATTCCAATCTCCATTTTATAATTTCCTAGCAGAAAAATGCAAATAATTCAAATAATCTTATTAAAACCAGTTCACTCAAATTAGCCATACCCATTTATCAGCTTAGGTCTTTAGATGCTGAACACACATAGCTGGGGTTTTTTTGTTACATACTTTATCTCTCCTCTGCTTTCCATACCTCATACTCCTCTCAGCAAACTAATCATCGCAAAAAGGAGAGATTTAATTCAGTGGTACAGAACAGGCTATGTTAAAGTGCCTAGTTTTGGGTCTATAAGCATATCTATTACTAAATGGCTATTTCTAGAAGACAGCACAATGAGTCTCAGTCTTTTGTGCTTCATGGCTCAGAAATTAAAAAGTGCTGATCTTACGTTTTCTTTGACTAGCTGAACATTAAGTAAATATCTTTACCTTGATAAACGTAACAGGTCACATTTTGTGAATAAACTAAATGCAGGCAACAGGCCTTGAAGGCACCTCTTGAAGTATCAATTCCATATCATGCTTTCTACCTCCAGTTAATGTTACATATAATGTTGATGCTAACCATATAAAAAATAGATATATCAGGGTCAAAAGGCCCCAGAAACTGAGGTTGAGAACCCAAAGATTCACATATTGATCCACAAATATATTTTAAAAAGATGTTTAGAAATAGTGACAACTCCTCCTTCATTTTCTTGATCTTCCTATGTGTGAGTTCTAGCATTGATAAGGCTTTCTCTCTCCAGTTAACTGTTCAGTCTTGATCCATGCCCTAAGCTGATCCACCCTCCACAGCAGAGGCAGGCTCCTGCCTTCTGATAAAGCGAGGAGCCCCAACACATATTTGGATGAGGGAAGAGCAGAGATGAAGTATGTTCACTTTGGTAACCTCATTTTGGCAGCTGCCAATTATGGATGACTTGATTTATCAACTTTAACTTCCTTTTACTGGAATGTTATGTGTAATTGCTATCAACAGAGTACTAAAAACATTTCAAGAGAAAATGGGAAAAAAGGCTTTCAATATCTTGACTTGTTCTTTTTTCTGCAAAATATCTGGCAGAATTTTGGACATCAAAAAGATCAGAGGCTGTTTGGGGGCCTCTGCTCTGTCTAGAGATGAAAAGCAGTTAAAGGATAGAAACCCTTCCATACTTCAGCTTTACACTCTTATAGAAACCAAGAGAAAATAAAGCCAAACCACCAGCTCCAACTGTCACAGCAGCACAGTGGGAAGGGGTCTTGTAGCACTTTTCTTCATTTTTGGTCAGACCAGCTTTCCGCAAATGGAGTAGGAGAGAAGCCTATGACCCAAAAGCTTCATGCAGAGGTTAATACTGGCAATGGTGTTACCCTTGCAATGCATTGCGGCCTTTTTGAAGCTGGGAGTCTTCTAGGTCCACTCTCTGAGCTGAATAAGGGTTTGGGGAGTACAAAAAGGTTGAAAGCCTTGCTGACCCCTGAGACCTCTGCAATGGTCAAGAGCCAATGAGACTCTTTTAGAAGTCTTATTTCACCCTGACATATGCAGGATGCATACATGCATAATTCTACACACACACACAC
>WAAB01010566.1:1088-11749 GCA_013389865.1 Piaya cayana | reverse complement strand
GCCGAGTCCAGAGGGAGAAGAACCTCCCTGGACCTGTTGGCCATGCCGGGTCTGATCCAAGCCAAGATGCCCTTGGCCTTCTTGGCCCCCTGGGCCACTGCTGGCTCCTCTTCAACCAACCCCCCCAGGTCCTTCTCCTCCAGGCACTTTCCAGCCAGACTTCTCCTAGTCTGGAGCTGCTCAGGGTTCTTGTGCCCCAAGTGCAGGACCCAGCATTTGGCCTTGTTAAACCTCATGGCCAAATGAAAATGGCAAAAATTGTCACCATTACTTCTCAGTAAGTCAAGAACAGCTGCACCAAAGTATCAATGATGGCAGAAGAGATTCAGAGCAAAGTACTTTTGTAAGACTCTGCTGACAACAGCTTCATCTAGAGACTCAAAGCTTGCTGTAGGTTGGAAGCAACCAGAAAATCATCCAGTTCTAACCCTCCTGTCATGGGCAGGGATACCTCCCATGGATCAGGTGGCTCAAAGTCCCATCCAACCTGACCTTGAACACCTCCAGGGATGGTGCAACCATGACTTCTCTGGGCAACCTGGGCCAGTCTCTCACTAGCCTCACAGGAAAGCATTTCTTCCTAAGATCTCACCTCAATCTCCCTTCTATTCAGGAAACCGTAATTGCAAGTGTTGTCCCTGTTATGGTACCGCCTATCTGAAACCTGAGTATTTGTACTGGTATGAAAATTACATACGGAATAGGAAAGTTAGAGCTTAATTGTTACAGTTCCAAATACCAGTGTCCTTTCCTTAATCTCAACTATCTGAGACAAAGGAAAATATCCGACAAATGTATTTGGCCTGGACGTCTCATCTGCAGAAGAAATTAAAGAGCTGTATACCTATTGCATGAAAATATGTGAAACCTCATTGAAAACAGATCACGGCCCACAACTGCACCTCAGAATTAGAGGTCTAAAGTGGAAGAATGTTGAAAATAAAAGTCCTGCTATGTATTTCTCTGTGCCCTAGGACCAGACGTTCATCTCGGTATCCACTCAGCACAGATCCCACTGAAGCTTCTCAGGACAAATCTGTTGGTCTTGATGCAGGTAAGACCTTGACCACACTCAATGCACGGACAGCAATATCCAGCTACACCTCCAACTTCAACAGCCCTTCCAAAAGGTCTTTGTTTTTCTGAACATTTCTACATATACAAAAATAGTAGGAGCAGTAATGACAGCTAATAGGCCTGGCATTTAATAAGTTCCTAGATGAAGAGCCCTTAAGCTCTCAAATCTTCTAGTAGGTCATTAACTGTCAGAAATTATCTAGTCATCTATTTTAGGGCTTTCGCTTGGACTCATTCCTGTAACGTTCACCTGCTTCAAGGGCCTGAGCCTGTGCCTGCACTTCTTGCTGATTTCAGTCAGATAGAATTGGGTACCAGCACCCTAAAGAAATGTGCATAAATCACATGGCTTCCAGCACCAGTTAAGTTTCTACATGTCCTGTAGATCCAGGTGCTTCCATAAGTGTGAGGGCTCCAGGATCACCCTTTGGGGAGGAACAAAACCTTGATGAACTGAAAAGCTGGAGCTGCAAAAACCTCATTTCCCTTCAGAGACTCCCATCCCAGCGCACGTGGATGCCTTAGAGGAGTTGTTGTGCCCCAAACCTGTTGGCTGCTCTGTTGAGACAGAGAGGACACGTAGCAGGTGGCAGCAGCCCACAGCACAGTACTAGGAACATCCTCACTAGGAAATAGGGCAAGGTTGTGCTCAGAAATCCTGCTGGGTGAGGGCTGCCAGGCTTGAACCCATCTGGAGAGAAGCTGCAAGTCCCAGGATGGTCGCTACCATGTCCTTTGAGTGTCACCTATGTAAGCACCTTACACAAACTACAGGACCACAATTTTCCATCATCTTTACATGAAATCAGTGTCAAGAGGCCCCAAAGAGAAGACACTGTGAGGTAATATTTCATTTTCTACTTCATAATACCTACAGCACTCAAAATAAATCACAGAATCACAGAACCCTAGAATCATTAAGGCTGGAAAATACCTCTAAGGTCACCACATCCAACCATCACCTCAACACAACTGTGTCTACTGAGCTATTCCCCCAAGTGCTGTGTCTACACACTTTCTGGACACCACCAGGGATGGCGACTCCACCATTTCCCTGGGCAGCCTCTTCCAACGCTTGCCCACATTTTCAGTAACGACTCTTTTTCCTGCTACCCTTCCCTGGTGAGACTCACTCATTCTCTAAGCTGCTCCTTACCAACACTCCACAGCGCAAGCAAACTGGGAGCAACTGCGCAACCTTGGCCGCAAGCCCTGTTGGTAGAAACCAGCATAATTTCCTGGCAATGGCAACTCTCTTCTGGTTCAGACCAGCCAAGGTCTTGACCCAAGAAACAAAAAAAAACCCCCACAAAAGTGGTAATTTTTCAAGAAAAGATGCATACTAATATTTTCTCTGCTGGTTCATGACTAAGAAATACATCTGTGTCAATACTGAGAACAGACAGTGGTTGCTTTTCCCCTCCCTTTTGTAACTCCACTGCCAGAATGAATTGATCATGAAGCAAAAGATGAGTCCTGACACTCACCATGACACAAGGAGGCAGTTCTCTGCATCCTTTGACTTTACTTCACCTCAGTCACTATTTATCACAGCAGTCATGTCCCACCGGAGAGCATTGGGTCCTGCTAACACACAAAGGCTACATCTGGACTAGTAAATTAGAATGATAGAATCACCAGGTTGGAAGCAACCCACAGGATCATCTAGTCCAACAATTCTTAATTAATTAAACAGTGTTAGAGAGCAGTTCCAGGCATAGGAACGCCACCATCTATATTATCAAGTTCCTACAGCAGCTCCTGGTGCACTTTTGGGCCAGGTTCAATGAGGCTTTTAGAATCATGGAATGGTTTGGGTTGGAAGGAACCTTAATGCCCATCCAGTTCCACCCCCTGCCATGGGCAGGGACACCTCCCACTGGATCAGGGGCTCCAAGCCCCATCTAACCTGACCTTGAACACCTCCAGGGATGGGGCAGCCACCACTGGTCTGGGCAACCTGTGTCAGTGTCTCCCCAGCCTCACAGGAAAACTTTTCTGCCCAATATTTCCTCTTAATCTCCCTTCTTTAAGCTTCAAATCATCCCCCCTTGGCCTATCCCTGCACTCCCTAATAAAAAGCCCCTCCCCAGCTTTTCTAGAGGTCCTTTTTAAGTAGTAGAAGGTCTTGCAAACTATGCCTGAGTAGGAGATATTTTGAGCCAGGGACCAACCCCAACAGCCCACTGGGATGCAGATTCCACTCTGTTTCAGAGGAAAAGAAAGCCCAGCAGCAAGGACATGGGCTGTCCTGTGCCAGTTGGCTTTGGGGCCTGAGAGCTGTCCCAGGCACATCTAATGTACTGGTATAGACATGGCCAAAAAGGTTTCTTACCTTCAGCAAGAAAAGAGAAAGCGAGTCATATTCAAACATTTTAAAGAATGCAGTGGAAAAAGAAGGAAAAAAAAAAAAAGAACACCTGGATAATTTGAGCATTCAAAAAAGAAGTTCCTAAGGAAAAAAAGAGAGATTGTTCAAAACACTCAGTTTTCCAGTGAGAAAAGGAACCCTGAGATATTCCCAAGCTGTCTAGCAAATTTTATCCTAAAACTTCAGTTGGCTACGTCAACTTTCAGGCAAGAGGACCCACATACACCCCTCATTTCTACAGGGACAAGAAAAGAATTCCAGGGCAAAAAAGTTAATCAGAAAGCAAAGTCAGCCAGCTCCAAGCCCCAAGGATGTGGGAAAACTCAGCTAACTGCTTGCAGGACAATTTGTTCCGGCACGATATCACTGTCCTTCTGCATGGAGATTCCCGTCCCAAAGTCTGTCTCAGGACTTAACTGTCCTTCCAGTTCAAAGCCTTGTTCACCGTAGTTGTCCTTTGCCACACTGTTTGTCCTCTCCAGTTGTCCAGTCATGGACGGCTGTTGGAATTCCTGCTGTCTACAATAATTCGTACACATACAGTTTGTTATCTGTTATTTACCCCAAGCTCAGCCAGACTCGTTGCTTTCGAAGACGCCGTCTCCTTTCGTAAGCTCTTTAGAAGTGTAAACTCGCCCTTGGCTGTATCAACACAATCAAGAGATGATCGTCTACCAAGTCATCACAATCACCTCGTATAACTGTCCTGCCCATACTTGACCTCTCTGCCAGGATTGCATCATCTGAAAGACTTTGCCAGCAACTTTATATTTTCCTCTAGATAATTGTAAAAGATAATGCTGGATCACAGACCCCAGTGGGCTGAGAGACGCTTCTCTGAGTAACGGGGTCATGCAACATCCAAGAAGGGAACACGCATTTCCACCCCAACTCATTGCACAGGGTCTTCTCCTTATATTACTGCATTGTCCAAGCTTTGTAAATGAGGTCTGAGCTTTCACAACAATGCGTGTTAGGGTCAGGTCACGTATTTCAGCTCAGCTTTGGGCTAAAACCAGCTGATTCAAGTTTATAGAAATAGTTCTTCATGTTCAACTCATTCCAGAAAATTGCTGTGATTATATCGCTTTAGTCTCCCATTTAAAAACAAAACAAAACAAACAAACAGAAAAATTATATTTCTTAAGGGAAATGGTTTAGTTCAAACAGAAATAGTTCTAAAGATGTTTTTAAGCTGCAAAAGTATGGGATAATAGGATTTTTTTTTAAACTAACAGACCTTAAATGACTTCCAAAACCCCCTATATTTTTCATATTTGTGATGTTTGGTTGAATCATCACATTCTGCCTTTCTACTCTGCTTTTGTGAGGCCTCACCTGGAGTCTTGTTTCCACCTCTGCAGTCCTTGGCACAGGAAGGACATGGAGCTGTTGGAACGAATCCTGAGGAGGCCACGGAGATGGTGTGAGGGCTGGAGAACCTCTGGTATGAGGACAGGCTGAGAGAATTGGGGTATTTCAGCCTGGAGAAGAGAAGGCTGCAGGGACACCTTAGAGCAGCTTCCAGTACTGAAAGGGGCTCCAGGAAAGCTGGGAAGGGGCTCTGGATCAGAGAGCGTAGGGACAGGACTACAGGGAATGATTTTAAGCTGAAAGAGGGGAAATTGAGATGAGATCCTAGGAAGAAATGGTTTCCTGTAAGGGTGGGGAGACACTGACACAGGTTGTCCAGAGCAGTGGTGGTTGCCCCTTCTCTGGAGATGTTCAAAGCTAGGTTGGATGGTGCTCTGAGCAACCTGATCCAGTGGGAGGTGTCTCTGTCGTGGGAGGGCAGGGGGAAGTGGGTGGGTTTTAAGGTCCCTTCCAACCTAAACCATTCTGTGAGCCTACGATTTTCTCTTCCCTTTTCTATCATGATTCTTTCGAAATCACATTTGCTTTTGTGAAAGCTCCTGAGCACCAGCTGCACACACCCCCCTGCCCAGTGCTGTGTGAACAGGACACCATCCCCATCCTGACACCAGGGACAGAACAGGCACCAGCAAAGCAGAAACATGAGTGAGAGCAGATATTTCCCACCAGACTTGCAAAACACCTCTTGGCCACAAGGGTCAGATCAATATTTTCCTTTTTTGTGCTTGGTTAAGATTCATATCCCCTAAATTCAGCATAGTTACAGTGTCACAGCTGCTGTCAGGTTAATTAGAAGATCCTCAGAAGAGTTATTGGAGCCTGGGGAGCCTCATGTCTCCTCCTGAAGATGCATGATCTTCCCATGCAGCAGCACTGGTTGATCCTCACTGATGACCCATCCTGCTCCCCATGGTTCCATGCGCTGCTGAGAGCAACACCAAACATCTCAGTCATACGAGCGGGAGCTCACACTGCATGGTTTAAGCTCCAGTGTTGTGCTCAGCTCAGAGTCTCATCGCTGAGAACTTAAATCCTCTCTGCATTCATTTTGAGCCCTGATACAGGTATTTGAACTTCATGCAGTCCCATGTCATTGCTACCAGTGACTCCAGAGAAAAGCAACAAAGCTGGGGAAGGGGCTGGAGAAGAAGAGGAGCAGCTGAGAGAGCTGGGGGTGTTTCTCCTGGAGAAGAGGAGGCTGAGGGGAGAGCTCATTGTTTTCTACAACTCCCTGAAAGGAGGTTGTGGAAAGGAGAGAGCTGGGCTCTTCTCCCAAGGGCCAGGGGACAGAACGAGAGGGAACGGCCTCAAGGTCCACCAGAGGAGGTTCAGGATGGACAGCAGGATGGAATATTTCCAGGAAAGGGTGATTAGGCACTGGCAGAGGCTGCCCAGGGAGGTGGTTGATTCACCTTCCCTGGAGGGGTTTAAGGGATGGGTGGACAAGGTGCTGAGGGACATAGTTTAGTGTTTTGATAGGAATGGTTGGACTCAATGATCCAGTGGATCTTTTCCAACCTGGTGATTCTATGATCATCAAGCCCAACCACACCTGTCCTCTACTAAATCATATCCCTAAGCATATGTTGTTCCTGCTCACCTCGAAAACCTTCTGCTTTCCAAGCTTACTCAGTCTCACTGCACAGGACGAAAGCAATCCTGCTTCCATGGACTGTGAAGTGGTCTTGAGTGGTTCCACCTTTCTGATAAGCAATGAAAATGCCCTATTTCAAACAATCAGCTAGTTTGGAGGGAGAGAGCAGCATAGGCACCCTCTTGGATTTCATCTACAGCTTGTCACACTCTGCTATTTCCAGCAGCCCGAGAGGTAAGTGACCTTTCAAGCCTGAATCGAGTCGAGTTTGACAAGCCCCTCGCCATCCTGCTTCCCACCTCAACTTTAATCTTATACGCAATCTTGTCAGGACCCTGGTATGTTTGAGTTGTCATGGTAAGGGCAGGCAAGGCTCTGAGAAAGTCTTTATTAATCCACTTGAAGTTTAAGAATCGCCTTGAGCAGGTGCTGATCCTAAACACGCAGCGGTGGGTGGGGGGATTTCTAAAGCTGTAACCATCTCCCACTGACAGAGCAGCTGCTGGTACAGGAAAGGATCAGTGCTAATCGCTACTTTAACAAATTATTACAAATGGCCATATTTTAGGGGGAGAGATGAAATCATGCAAATGAGCCGTGTTCCCTGGCTAAACTTTACTTGCAAGCTCAGCTCCGGGATGGTGGCTTTGAAATGGAGATGAGGTGAAGTCCCTAAAAGCTCCAGAGGCTGGGTTTGCCTCCTTGTTCCCCCAGTTTCACAGCAACAACAACAAACACGAGAGGGCTTTGTTCATTTGAACACAGGAGCAGAAAGAAATTATCTCTTTTAGCCTTTGTCTTCAGGACACCGTGTTTATGAATTCGTTTCGCTCTTTGTAGACATCAAAAAATCAAAACATTGCTCTTGTTCCATTCCTATTAATTTGCATTGTGCTCAGAGATCAGAGCCTGTCTCGTGAAGACAGCTCAACTCTGACATCAAGATATGGGTGCTAGGAAAAAAAACACGTAGATCTGATATCGTGCCCCACAATAACTTTCTTCTTGTTTTGCAGTTTCCTTATTGAGAATCATAGAGTAGTTTATGTTGGAAGGAGCCTTAAAGACTATCTAATTCCAACACCCCTGGGATGGGAAAGCCCTCTGATCATCTTTGTAGCCTCCTCTGGACCTGTTCCAACAGCTCCATCTCCTTCTTATGTTGAGGATTCCAGAGCTGGACCCAGTACTCCAGATGAGGTCTCACAAGAGAGGAATAGAGAGGCAGAATCACCTTTTTCTTCCTTCTTTTAATTTTTTTTCCTGGAAATTTCCTGGTTTCCATCCTTAGCAAAAACATGTGAATGCACTGCAGCACAAAACATGAATCTAGGATAGATTCACCTTTCACAGCTGACCCCATCGACCTCCCAGAGCTCATCTCCAAGCTCACATCCAGGCTGCATTTAGGGATGTGTCTGTAAATCAAAGAGGAGCAGGTGGATATGTTGGTGAAGACATAGAGGGACTTTATCACAGACTGCAAGGATAGGATGAGTGGGAATGGTTCTAAGCTGAAAGAGGGGAGTTTGAGATGAGATCTTAGGAAGAAATATTTTCCCCTGATGGTGGAGAGAGCCTGGCCCAGGTTGCCCAAAGAAGTCATGGCTGCCCCATCCCTGGAGGTGTTCAAGGCCAGGTTGTATGGGGCTTGGAGCAACCTGATCCAATAGGAGGTGTTCCTGCCCATGGGAGAGGGGTGGAACTGATGGAACTTCCAACACAAACCGTTCTATGATTTTATGATGTTCAAGCTTCAAAGTAGATACTCCCAAGGGTCTTTAAAAGAGATACCTCCCTCCTTTCCACCAACAGAACCCCTTTCACTCTAAATAAGAGATGAACTGCCCAAGCTCATACACTAGCTAGCGCAGGTGACTGGTGCTCAAGAAGAGAACCAACCCATTAACACTGTTGGCATGATTTCAGGGGAACCATTGTCAGCCCTTGTCAAACCCTGTGCTTTAGCCCCTGCAAAATTAATAAGCTGTGACGATTTTCAAGCACCGCTTAGGAGGCCAGGCTTTAAGAGTTTGCCTCGTGGTTCATCTTGGGGGAGCAGGGAAAATAATGGCAAATTCAAAATTAAATCAAACAAGAAGAACAAAAATAAAAAGACTCAACAGCCAACCCCTCACCATGGCCTGCTGGGAACTCGTTCCTTTTTACTTCTGATTTACAAGTTACATATGGCGGGTTGTTTACATTCTGTTACTGGTTTATGTTCTTCCAGAAAGGAGAAATTCCTCTAGTAGATTTTGATTGCTTTCCTGTATGCCTCTGTCTCCCCCAACACCCCCACCCCTCAAGTATCTGGTTTCGCTTAATATGCCCAGAGGTTTCCGGAACAAAAGAGGTTGTTGGATATTTTTTTTTTTTTATGGCTAAACAAAAAGTCATCTATTTTTCCAGGAAAGTTGAGGCTGATTCACATTATGGGGCTGTGGATCCACGGTTTCAGACTCTTCTCTGCATAGAGGCTCTTAGGGCAAAAGCATCTTCATGTGTCACATAAATGAACAGATTAGGCAACATGAGCCGCATGCAACAACCTGAGACATCCTGGTGGAGACCATTCTACACGTGCCTTTGATCACATCTACATTGTGGCTTTCCCATGTTGAAATAGGATTTCTCTTCTTACCATCATGCTCTGCAGACTGGAAACCTCCGTAGACTAAGCAAACACAACAAAGGAGTATTGTTGGTCACATAGTGAGGAAATAAGGCAGAGGTTTCTTTACCTTCCAAAGAATTATAGAATCACTGAGGTTGGAAAAGACCTCTAAGACCATCCAGTCCAACCACTAGCCCAACATCACTGTGCCTACTGAACCACGGAATCCCTAGGTTGCAAAAGACCTTTGAGATCATCAAGCCTAGCCATACCCACCCACTACTAAACAAAATCCTTAAGAACTTCATAGAATCATAGAATCACCAGGTTGGAAGAGACCCACCGGATCATGGAGTCCAACCATTCCTATCAAACACTAACCCATGTCCCTCAGCATCTCATCCACCCGTGCCTTAAACCCCTACAGGGAAGGTGACTCAACCACCTCCCTGAGAAGCCTGTTCCAATGACACTTTCTGTGAAATATTTTTTTCCTGATGTCCAGTCTAAATCTCCCCTGGTGAAGCTTGAGGCCATTCCCTCTTGTCCTGTCCCCTGTCACTTGGGAGAAAAAGTCATCACCCTTCTCTCTACAACTTCCTTTCAATGAGAGCAATGAGGTTACTAAGATTAAAGAGGGTAGATTTAGAGATTGGATATGAGGAAATAAAATTCTTTACTCTGACAGTGATGATACACACGAACAGATTGCCTAGAAAAGTTGTGGCTGCCCCATCCCTGAAAGTATTTGAGGTCAGGCTAGATGGGGCTTTGTGCAACCTTCTAGTGGAAGGTGTCTCTGCCTGTAGCAGAGCAAACCGATAATCACTGAATGTCACCTCCAACCCAAATCATCCCATGATTCTGCAGAGAGCTTTCAAGAGGGAAGGGACAGGCAAGACCTCCCTGCTGACAGCAGGTCCCTTCTCAGAGGAGAGACAGAGTCAGACTCTTCTTAGACATTCACAGTGATGTGACAAGAGGAAACAAACACATGCAACAACATGAGAAGATTTGATTAGATTTAAGGACAACTTTGTCTTTATTCTCACAGTGGTAAAACGGTTCCCTGGAAGTGGGGCCAACTCCATCTCTGAAACTATTCAAGGCTCAACTGGAAAAGCCCTCGAGCAATCTGATCTGTCAGGCTTGACTTGAGCAGAGAGAGCTAGAGACCTCCAGGTGAGTTTTCCACCCTGAATTATTCTGAGTCTATGAATCTTGATTTCTAATTCCTTTAATGACCAGGCCAACTGCCAGCCCGGCATTCCTTTGCAGGCTGAAAGAGGAGTTAGGTTGTGGCTGAAGACCTGTCTGTGCATATTGAGCAACCTCATTTCAAGCCCTACAATCTTCCTCTGACAAAGAAACACAAAAAGGAAAGGGAGAAGATGTCATGGTCTTCATATGTGAGTTTTCTTATACACTGTCTCTTGAAACACCTCTAATATAACCCCTTTCTTCAAAATCGAGCATTATAAACGATTCATCTCTAGAGAGAGGTTTATAGGCAGCACCATGTCCAACAGGATAGCTCTGGAAGCTGGACTTTATTCCAAGAAGAAATTGCCATGGACATAAATTTAGGACATTTAGAGCTACGTGTAATCATCCAAGGGTGATTTTTC
>WAAB01010565.1:0-40794 GCA_013389865.1 Piaya cayana | reverse complement strand
CTGCAAGTGTGTATTGCCTTGCACTTGGACTTGTTGAACCTCATGAGGTTCACACAGGCCCACTTTTCAAGCTTGTTCAGGTGCCTCTGGATGACACTCCACCCTTCTAGTATAACAACTGCGCCACTCAGCGTGGTGTCATCTGCAGACTTGCTGAGTGTGCACTTGATCTCACTGTCTGTATAATTGATGAAGTTAATAAACAGCACTGGTCATGATATGGACCCCTGAGGGACACCACTTGTCGTGGATCTCCATCTGGACATTGAGCCATTGACCACTACTCTGAATGTGACCATCCAACCAATTCCTTATCCCCTGAATGGTCCACCCATCAAATCTGTATCTCTCTAATTTAGAGAGAAGGGTGTTGTGAGTGACCATGTCAAAGGCTTTACGTTGGTTATGGGACAGAGAAAGATCGATTAAGAAGTCACGCTTCCTGCCCATTTCTGCCCTTCCACTTAGGAGGGTGAAGCCAGTTAAGAAGGTAGCAGCAAAGCTTCCCCAGTGCCCTTCCCCAGGCGTCACTGCCCCCTACCACAGGTGCATGGGTGTGTGACTTCCCCCATGCTGAGCAGCTGCTTAAATGTGCTTCAGGAAGCATTTGGACAACCCCTCCAGATGCACGGCATGAATTTTGGGATTGTCAAGTGAAGGGACAGGAGCTGGAATCCATGACAGCAAGTCCAGAGAAGGGCTTCAAAGATGATCTGAGGATGGAGCACTTGCCATACCAGGACAAGCTGAAAGGGTTGGTTGGGATTGAGAAGAGAGAGCTTCTAGAGAAGAGCGGGCTCTGGGGAGACCTTATAGCAGCCTTCCAGCACTTAAAGGAGGCATTTAAAGCTCTTTATCAGGAAGTGCAGTGATGGGATGTGGGGTAACAGTTTTAAACTGAAAGAGGGTAGATTTAGATCAAATATTAGGAAGAAATATTATACTGTGAGTATGATCAGGCACTGGAATAGGTTGCCCAGAGAGGTAATGGATGCCTTATGCCTGGAGGTGTTCAAGGCCAGGCTGGATGAAGCTTAGAACAACCTCATATAGTGGGAGGTGGCCCTGCCCATGGCTGAGGGGTTGGAACTAGATGATCTTTAAAGTCCCTTCCAACCCAAACAGTTCTCTGATCCTTGTGGGTCCTTTCCAACTCAGGACATCGTACGATCCTGTGATTCTATGAAATTCTATAAAATGAGCATCCTGCTCCTCTCTCTCCTTGAATGGCAGCAGTGCCCCATCCTGGTGAGGGTGACCTTGCCTAAGTCCCAGCTGAACCACTTTCACCTTTTAAGCAGAAATTTACTCTGGATTTTGTTGTAGAAAGTGAAGGCTGAAGACTCCCTACATGGCACTTCCTGTGTATCACTTAGAAAAAGCTAAATAATCTTTTTAGAAGTTTCCTAGGCTGAGAGAGTTGTGCTTGTTTGGTCTAGAGAAGACAAGGTTCTGGGGAGACTTCATAGCAGCCTGCCAGTGCTTAAAGGGGACATACATGAAAATTAGGGAGGGGTTCTTTGTCAGGGAGTACAGTGATAGGAAGAGAGGTAATTGCTTTAAGCTAAAACAGGGGAGATTTAGATCAGATATTAGGAAGAATTTTTTTACTGTGATGACAATAACTTTGTTCTCTACTTCCTTGAATAATACCTGGAAAATAAAGTAAACCAGAAGCATTTTGCTGCTCTATGTAAAGTAACAGACTTATTAAGCTGTTAAAGTGAAGCTGCTTGTAGTACTTCTTTTTTTAATAGAATCATATAATGGTTTGTGTTGGAAGAGACTTTTGAAGATCATCTAGTCTGCCATGGGTGGGGACGTCTTTCACTAGATTGGGTGCTCAAAGGCCCATCCCAACTGACCTTGAATGCTTCCAGCGATGGGGCATCCACAGCTTCTCTGGGCAACCTGTTCCAGTGCCTCACCACCCTCCTTGTAAAGAATTTCTTCCTTACATCCAATCTAAATGTCCCCTCTTTCAGCTTAAAGCTGTTTCCCCCACTGCAGGACAGGATACCACTTATAGCTCCCAAGATCCATTAATCTGCATATTCTCTGCCTTCCCATCATTTTACACTTGAGCTGCTACTAATCAAGAGCTGTGCTGAATTTTTAAAGGTGCTGTGTTCCCATATAATCAAAGATCGTGTTTCCAACGTTGTTCAACATGTAGGGCACTAAGTGATTTTGGAGGTGCATTCATGAGTATCTAAGTGGAACCTTCTTGATACATAATGCTTCTAACAGCATGAAAGGGTTTAGATAGCCTAAACAAATCTTATTGGAAAAATCATGCCTTACTTGTGAACATTAGGATGTGCTCATAAAGACCTAGCATTGTTCAGTGAAGTCACTGGAAATCTGTCAACTCGGAAAAAAAGGGATGGATCAGACTAAGAAAGCTGTTGTGGTTTTCATTTTGATTAAGCACCCACTTATTCTCTGGGTAGGTTCACATCGTCACCAGGTGAAAATGCATTCCAGGTGAAGATCACTGCTCCTGATGAACAGTTCACTCGGGTTGGTGTGCAAGTATTAGACAGGAAAGATGGTTCATTCCTTGTGAGATACAGGATGTATGCAAGCTACAAAAACCTGAAGATAGAGGTCAAAATTGGAGATAAACATGTTGCACAATCTCCATATATCTTGAAAGGTAAGAAGCCAGCACTACACGCAGATTTCCCGTCATGGCTCTTTCTCACCAACTGTCCCAGAATGTCATCTAGAATTAACATAGGTTTCTGCAGAACCTCAGTACTTTTCTGGACTATCAAATCCTACTGGAATTATGGATTCATTGTAAGCGTCCTGCACATACTTTTCAAAATAATAAAAAGAAACAAATGCTGTGAAGCTCTTGCCTAGCAAATACATGTAGAGGGCTCACACAGAAGCTTAGCCTCACTCCATTGGAGTAAAAAAAAGTTCAAATATGTCCATTTAAAGTTGCTGAAGGTTTGGCCTTAAGCAGTGAATGCTCATGCTTGACCTTCTTTTGTGATCTCAATAGTGTGACTTACTAAAAAGAAAATAATAATTGTGTTCCTGATAGGACCTATATACCATGAAAACTGTGACTGCCCTGAAGAGGAAAGCAGTGTATGGCTGGAAGAGATGAACTGCCCTCAAACCATTCCACAGATCCAAAGAGACCTAGCAAATTTTCCCGTTGTTGATCCAGATAAGATTGCAAAAGAAATTCCACAGAGGTTTGGACAAAGACAGAGTTTGTGCCATTACACCATCAAAGATAACGAGGTATGGAATGGGTTGGTCTGAAGCCCGTATGAGGATTTGGTTGCAAGGCTGGCTGTTCCCAGTTGGAAGAGTTGTAGTCTGCTCTTTAAGAAACTTCCTCTGTTTGCTTCTCTGTCCTTGAATACTTTGCAGTTTGTGTATGAGCTCAACTATATCTGTCCTACTTTGTAAAGTGCTTTTTGTCCACTTTACTACTGGAGGAACTGAAGCACTGTGAAAGCAAATTACTTTCCAAGCAATCAATATGAGTACTGGGCACAGACCCAAGTCTTCTAAATGCTAATTCAGTTTCCCATTCTCTGAGTAATATTGCTGTGGAGTGTCAAATCATCTAATTTGGCATGTGCATAATTAGTTACAAGTGCATAATTCCAAGGTAAAGAAATACCATGTTTCACTCCACTGAGTATCAGAGCTACAGTTCTTTTTAACAAAACTGTACTGACTTCAGTAGGGTTTTATATGGAAATGGGAAGAATGGAGCACAACAGAAATAGGCAACCAGTTTCTGTTTCCATGAGACAGAACTAAAACCTCTGCAAGAGCCAGGAATGCTTGTAATTTTTTTTGGTTGCTTTTCTGTGATGAGTTAGAGACATAGGACTTTTAAAGCTTCCCAGTTGATTCATAAATCTGTACAGCCATACAATCTGTCCAACTAGTTACTAAGTGATTAAAAGAGTTCTAAGTTGCACCAGCCGTTCTCTGAAATGAAAACATCAGACCACTAAAACTTCTGTTTATTTTCAGGTTTATATAAAAACATATGGGGAACACGTTGGCTTCAGAATTTTCATGGATGCCATACTGCTTTCTTTGACAAGAAAAGTAAGTACATGTGTACAGCCATGGCGTAATTTATAGAAGCCTGGATTTAAGAAATACACTGCAGTAGTTCAGTGTATTTGTTGCTATTTCTGTTAAAAACCTTTTCTTGTTCTTTGATTAATAATGGAAAGGTTAGATGGAGAAACTTCCTCTGTGGCAGGTTCTGGAATGCTATTTGATTAGTGTATGGAGTATCACAAATGTTAATTGAATAGCAGGCTTTTATAGGAGAGTTTGATAGATTTGGACAGAGTGTAGGTTATTTTCTACAGACTCAATAAATCATTATGCAGCATCTAATAGAAAATTCTGTCTCTGCTAGTGCATTTTACAGGATGACTGAGAAAAAAATAGGAAATGTATATCGCTCTCCATTAAATTCCAGATGCTGAAAATAAGACAGGAAGGGTTGAGAAGAGTATCAAAAGCCCAAGAGGTGGCATGTTCCTTGTTGTACAACCAAAAAGCACCATACAGGCTCTTTCTTAGGGAAACTCTGGAAAGAAACTGATGTTAAGTACATGGTGACAGAATATAGCAGGGATGAGGTTTCAGCACACAAATCTGTGATTACATAAGGAGAGTAGCAAGAGAAAGACAAAGATATCCAAGTTAATATATTTATTTACTGTAGAAAGACAAAATGCTTTGTCTTTTAAAAAGGAGAGAAAGAAGAGAGGAGAGACTGAAGTATGGAGTTGTTCACCTAAAAAAAGTCCATGAAAATCTAATAAAAAAATAAACATCGTTCTCTGATTCTGTGATTTATAAGCAGATGAAAGATAAGGTAATTGGTGTGAAACAACAGGGATTTATAATATTAAATAGGTCATAACTATGTAATTTCTTTCTATAACAAGATAATAGCCTTCCTGTGTGGATGTCAAGTATCTTAATTTTAGTTGGCCTTTTGAGGCTAAGTCTCTCAAGTTTCTCATCAACAAGATAGGGAAAATTTGCCTAAAAAACTACTTTAACCTGCTTGGAAAGCCATACTTAAATAATAGTTGCCAGTATTTCCAGAGAGGCAAAAGGTATCACAAATGTGTTCTTCAGAGATTTCTCCTAGGTTCAGTTCCCACTCAATAACTCTGTTATAGTTTGACTTGTCCAGGTTTAGCCCATATTAAGGGGCTAAACAATAGGTAGCTGCTCTGTCACCCAGGGACTGCTTCCCACCTGAGAAGGGGAATCTGGAAAAGAAAGGAATACCCGTGGGTTGAAATAGGAACAGTTTTAATAAAACAGTTTAAAATGATGTAATAATAAAACAATATACAAAGTGGTACTCAGCTTGTGTAGTCGTCATGAACTGTGTGCTACCATCAGTGAATGCCAGCACAGCAGTTCTTGCTCATGTGGGAATCACAGCATCAGAGGGATATGTGGGAGCAGGAGGACAAATGGGACCTTCTCTGGGGACAGCACCCATCAGGAAAAAGAGCTGCCCCATGGCAAACTTCCTGCTTATATGTGGAGCATGATGTTCATGGTGTGGAATACTTCTCTTGGCCAGCTTATGGCAGCTGCCCTGTCTCCGCTCCTCCCAGCTTTATACACCTACTTACTTTTAAAACAAGGGAAAGTGATAAATGTCCTTTGTTTCCTTAGCAATAATCTAAACCAGCAGTTATTTCCCAGCATTCTACTAATGCCATAATCTAGAGAAAACAGTGGTTGCTGAGGAAAGAATTAATTCTGTCCCAGGTGAGCATAAACATTACCAAGGCAACAACTACAAATGACAGGTGTTATCAACACTGTTCTCACACTGAACTCAAAATGCTGTGGTTACTTAGAAAAGAATCCCAGCCAAAACCAGGACATGACTGAATGATGGACTAGAGGATATGCTTACTGAATTTTTAGGTAACAAAAATAACCTGCTGTACCTCATGGTACAGCATCATAATTAAGAATCTTCTTAACAAGTAAGAGATATTATATGGAAAAAATAGACAAAGCAACAAAGGCAGAATACTACACAAAGTCTGGATAAATCATAAAGTTATGGCACCTGTTTAGGGATTGTGTGGTTACAGTATCACAAATTTAACATGAGTCAACAGTGGCGTGTTGTTGTGAAAAGCTAAACACACACATTAATGGAACAAACACTTGAAAGAAATGTAAAGTAACCTTTCCACTATACTCAGGATTAGTAATGGATCAGTTATGCTACTGTGTCTGCCTTTCGGTGTCATGCTTCAAGAAAGATTGTTCAATTACTGATATCACACAGGAAAATTATAAGAATGACTAGACAAGCAAATGAAGATTCATTTAATGGGGGCTCATTTCATCCAACAGTCTAAAAGAAGACATGAATGTAGCTTTTAATTATCTGAAAGATTGCTTGTGGAAGATGGAAGTAAGCTGTTCTCTGTGTCAGCAGTTTGACAAGAAGTAATGGAATTAAATTACAAAGATATTTAGGCAAAATGTTTGAAAAGATTTGCTAATTCCAAAGACAGAAACTGCTTAGAGACCTAGAAAACACAATTGTTTGTCTTATTTTCATTAAATACTGCCACAATTTCTATTAAGACCATGTCACTGAAAGACAACAGATCTGCGACATTGGAGATGATTTAACCTGTTGAATGATGTTGCCTTTTGGCACGAAGACAAAATTTTTTTTGTAGCACTTTGATGTTCATTGTAACCATTAGATGGCACTGTACTAACAAAATTTAGTGCTGAACATTAGAACATGTAGCCCAGTTCCCTTTCACAGAATCACAGAATCACAGAAGCACTGGGTTGGAAGAGACCCACTGGATCATCGAGTCCAACCACTCCCACAAAACACTAAACCATGTCCCTCAGGACCTCGTCCACCCGTAACTTAAACACCTCCAGGGAAGGCGAATCAACCACCTCCCTGGGCAGCATATTCCAGTGCCTAATGACCCTTTCCGTAAAAAACTTCCTCCTAATCTCTAACCTAAACCTCCCCTGGCGGAGCTTGAGGCCATTCCCCTTTGTCCTGTCCCCTGACAGGACAATGAAGGTACGCAATAAAATCTTTTCTGTTGGTCTGTATACTGAAGACAAAAAGTACTGCATTGGGTCTGTCATTAGAATTTATGGGTGTCTATGCCAAAGGTTTTCACGTGTTGTCAAGTTAAAGAAGACCATTTAGGAAGGTGTTTGATATTTGGCAAATTATTTATTCCTCTCTCCATGAAGCTAAATTAAATTAGAAACTTAAGGAAACCTATTTGGACCACAGAAGAACTCTGAAATAATAGCCTGTGGCCAACCATCCTGATCTGAAAAATAAAAGGATCTGAGAAGAGAACTGCTTTGATGCATATATAGGATGAGGGGTGAGCAATAGGTTTAAATGCTTTATTTTTTACATGTGTATTTAATTTGAGAACCATTAATGTTTGTAATTGTTCTTTCTTCAGAGAAGGTATTCTCTCATGTAATATTAAGATAGTTGATGATAACACTTGAACAAAATGTCCTGATCACACACAGAATCATGATTTCTGAAATATCTGCTAGTAGTCAGGACAGAGATCTTGGAGTATTACAAGAGTTTTCTAAAAATACCAGTATAATTATCAGGTGTTCATAATAGTCAGATACCCAGTTAAGTCTTATTAAAGCAGGAGGCAAAACCAGAATAAAAAAAGATTATGTCACAGTATAAATCCTGTGACAGGCCTGTCTTGTGAAAACAGTGCAGTTCTCATTTCACTTTCTCAGCCAGAAGGCTGTTCAGGTGTGCAAAAGACATGCTGATTGTACTAGGATACTTTTGCTTTGAAAGATACAGCTGAATGGGATGCAGCGGAGATTTATATTTTAAAAAAATTAACATCATGAAGAGGGTGAGCTAAGTATAGATACACCATCAGTTCTGCACTGACATTACACATTCCTTCAGGTTTCTGTAAAACTCAGTGATGTCACCCTCAATGTTCTGCTCACCAAATTAAAGTGTCCCACTATTGTAAGTTTGTCACAAGGCAGCTTATCCACCTGTCTCTTCCTTTGTTTGCAAATACCAGAACCACACACAATGCTCAAGTTGAAGGTGCATCATAGAGCAGCAAAGTTGTGTTCTGTCCTGTTGTTACAACATTTCCTGGCATTTTGCTTGCTTTTTGACTGTGACAGTGATTTCAGATATGGCTCTGTAGTACTTATTTTAAATATGTGAGTACGTTATGCTTAATAATTAACCCTAGCACTGACTAAATGTGGTCTTCCCACCATGACTGTTCAGTTCTGTTGCTTCTCTTTTGTCATCACGTAGACACAGGGCAAATCAGCTCACTGATGTAACAGAAAACAAATATGCCACTCAACAGCAATTTTCCATACAGTTAATAAGGTGGTTCAACCTACTTTGGACCTACGTCGTTGCTTAGTAGATCCTGGTGCTAGCCTGGTACAAAGATTGTGTGGCCAATCATGGGATGTATAGCAAGAAACAATCGTTTGAACTGGGTGTTCCTATCCCTTAAAAAAAAAAAGTCCAGAAAGCATTTATGTGACTTTGTACAAATCTATTTTTAAAAATTATACTATTTTTGTGGACTTTACTCTGTGGTCTCGGTACTTCTAACATGTTTCTAAACTTTTAACAATTTATTCCAGGTACACTAAGTATATTAGAAGCCTGGCTTTTTTTTTTTTCCTCTAAATGAGGTTGTTTTGTCAAAACACAAGATGCCAGCAGAAGAATACTGCTCTGTATTAAAATGCATTTGTGCATTTGCTTCTGTTTAGGTGAAAATGCCAGATGTAGAGTTTTTTGTTAATTTGGGGGACTGGCCTCTGGAGAAAAGGAAGCCCCCACAGAACCTGCACCCTATCTTCTCATGGTGTGGGTCCAGTGAGTCAAAAGACATTGTCATGCCAACATATGACTTAACAGACTCAGTTTTGGAGACTATGGGACGGTAAGAAATTGCTTAAAATTTTCACAAAATTCACAGTGAATGATCTTCCAAAAAGATATCTGTATTAACAGTGTATCAACTAGTTTTATTTATTCATTGAGATATTGGCACTCTACAGGTAAACAATAACTGTGTAATCACTATCTTACCACTAAGTTAGTTATGTATTTCAGAACACAAATGACGTGTATTAAAATACTTGGCTGTTTTATTTTAAAAGTTAAAATTAATCTAAACACAGTCAAGACACTGAAAATGGCACTTAAAGAGAATGTTTCAAGGGTAAGTGTTTTGTTAGTTTGCTTTATTCCCTCTCCCTCTAGTAAATGAATGTATTGACATCTGGTCTGGTCCCCTTTTTGTTTTCTTCCTGATTTTCCTAGAATTTTTCTGTAGCTTTTAAGGCCCAGCATAGCCAGAGTTCTTGACCTAGGACCTACCATCTCCCATTCTGATTACTTATCATAACTGCTCTCCGTAACTGCTCTGTTGCTGTCTTGAAATACTACAGAGGCAGCTTTTAAGAGATCTTTGTAACCCATTTTGAATCTTTATAATTTCACTGTGTTTAGTTCAGGTTCCTTATCATTATTATCAAGACTCTTCCTAAATTTGCTTCCCCTTACTCCCCCAGTTTATGTGTTTTAATTTAGTGAAGTTTTTAGAGAAGTGGAATATGTTGTCTTAAGGTATCTGCATTACCAGGCACCACCTTCATCTGTCTGGCAACCATACCCACTTTCAGGTACTCTGTTCTATGACAGCTGACAGGTACTCACGCTCAGCATGTTGTCATTGAACTGACGCTGTCATGCCACAGGTCTGTGAACTTGTTCCTTACCTACTTCTGTTACTGCAAAAATACTGGTACCGTACATATACAGGTGTGCTCATGACTTAATCTTCATCCTTGGTATTTGCCTGCTGGTACTGTAAATTCTTTTAAGTAATTGCACTTAAAAAAATTTCCAGTAGGCTTCACTGTTAAATCACTTCTTTCTCCTCCAGAGTCAGTCTGGATATGATGTCAGTTCAAGCAAATACTGGCCCATCATGGGAAGACAAGAACACCACAGCATTCTGGAGAGGACGTGACAGCCGCAAAGAGAGGCTGGAACTTGTAAAACTTAGCAGGAAATATCCAGAGATCATAGATGCTGCCTTCACCAACTTCTTTTTTTTCAAACATGATGAAAGCCTTTATGGCCCCATTGTTAAGCACATTTCATTTTTTGATTTTTTTAAGGTAAGCCGCTAACCAGTTCTCATTGTTTCCCACTGTCAATGGCTTTTGTATGTATTATTGATGATAAAGTGATTTTTAGTTTTTCAGCACAACACCAGTAACAAGCATGAAAGCATCCCTCAGTGGAATTAACTGCCATATAGCTCTTGCACTGATAACAATGTTTGATTTACTTCAGAAGGTTCTGTGGAACCTTGTATAATCTATATAACTCCAAATTCCTTTTTATTTCTTTTTCCTGATTCAGCGATCAGGACTACTAACATAACTAACATAGTGGGAAAATCAGTGGATGAAGTGGCACATCTACCCTCACATCCAAAGATGAGCGTCTTAAGAATTTCCAGAGAACTTAATTGATGAAGAGGGCATCTCTGTGTACCCTGCACTGAATTCCTGTGATGAATTCCAAACTAGATAATAAAAGCTACTTAAACATTGATGCTTGCCAATCCTACAGTTCTCACTATCGGCAAGTCAGTAATACCATTGCCCTCAGATTAATATAAGCTAACCTAGCTACTTGGATCTTCTGTTTGTTAATTAGCTACGGTCATTTTCTTTCCAGTATAAATATCAAATTAATATTGATGGCACAGTGGCAGCATACCGATTGCCTTATCTACTAGCAGGAAACAGTGTGGTGCTAAAGCAAGATTCGATCTATTATGAGCATTTTTATAATGAACTGCAGCCATGGAAACACTATATTCCATTTAAAAACGACCTGAGTGATCTACTGGAAAAACTACAGTGGGCAAAAGAGCATGACGAAGAGGTAAATAAACATTTACAAGTACTCAGCAATGCTTCTAAACAAAACAGAGCAGAAAGTGTATTTCTTTAAAATGAATAAAAACCTATGAGAAGGCTTAAAAATTATTGTAATCACCTCTAAAAATAAGAAAAACATCTTTAAAATACATAATTACTGCCCTTAGTTTGAAATAAGTTGAACTTTGGAAAAATTAACAAGTATTATTGTAATGCCTTTTAAAATTAAGAGTGCTTGAGTAAAAGTAAGTTATCCTAAACTGTCAACACTGTACTTAATTCCAGAATCAATACTGGCATCCTGAAATAACTACTATTCTTTGAGAATGTAAAAAAAAAATCTTTTCTTTGACAGGCAAAAAATATTGCAAAATCTGGACAAGAATTTGCAAGAAACAATCTCATGGGAGACCACATTTTCTGTTATTATTTCAAACTTTTCCAGGTCAGTATATTTTTAATGGCTGCTACCACAAAACCAGAAATTCCATAATGAATTCAGGGCAGTGGAACTGCTGGAAATTGGCTAGTCCAGTACTTGAAGCCACAAAGCAAGCAGCAGCAGTTAAGAACTTCCCTTGGTCTAAAGGATTGCATGCAGTTGTTTCTTATGAAACCCCTTAAGAATATGCTGGCACTTTGAGACAAGCAGTCAGATCCCACAAATCTTGGTCTAATCTGCAAGAATATGTTGCCCACAATGATCAAAGAATTCCGTGTCAGATGCAGGCCCTGTGAACCACAGCTGAAAATACCTGTGCATTAGCACTGAGATATCCAAACTCCAGTGAGGCGCCCGAAGGGGCTCCTGTCTGCAGTTAAGTATCAGCTTACCCTGTCTGTGACACAGTCTGGCATAACAGATTGTGTAGCCCCACAGTTTATTACAGAATTATTCAGCCGAATCGGTGCAGTATTTACAACCAGATGCGCAATCTAACAAGTTTATGAATTAACGATACTTTCCTCTTTAAAATCTAGGAATATGCCAGCTTGCAAGTGAGTGAGCCAAAAATCAGGGATGGAATGGAGAAAGTGCAGCAGCCTGATGATGACCTTTTTCCATGTACTTGCCACAGAAAAAAGGTACTGTACCTACACTGTTAAACATAAAGTGCTGGGTGTCTTCAGGTCACATTCACCCAAATCAGAACAGCCATTGGTTATCAGAGCATTAATACCTATTGAACTTAGAAACATTTCTCAATGTATTTGCAGGACTAGACCGCTAAAAATTGAGTTTCCAATTAACTGAAAAATGTTTCTTCTTTCTTGACCATAGGCCAGAGATGAACTCTGACAGAAAGAAATAAAATGTTTTAATATTTACCTACATTCAGAATGCCTTCTTAAGGAAAGAAATTTGAAGTAAAATGCCAATGGATATTATGAAGTTTACTGTATCATGATCTACGTATGGAAGAAAACCAAGTGCCCCCGTTTCATGCAGTGGTTGCAGAACCTTGTTCGAAAGCATTTTTATAATTTTTTTAAATAAAAACCATATTTGTATCAGTCATGCGTTACTGTCCTGAGATACCTTGGAAATGCAGATCCCTTTTACTCATTCAGTCTGTTCATAGCATGTTCTGCAAAAAACCGGCAGATTAAGATTAGTAAACCTACTCCCACACCCTATGTAACTATCCAAAGTTCTTTTTCAGACTATGGCTTTGTTCCTTATGAGAGAATCAGTATTCTCAGAGACAATGATGTGGGTCTATAACATCTCTTCTTAAGATGAAGGAAAAACTTGGCACTATTGGACACTTCAGGAGTATTTATTAGATCAAAGTTTTAAGTTCCCTATGAATTTTCACAGATGCTTTGTCTGTGAACCTTGGGACTCTTTGGCAGCATGAAAAGAATCAAGTATCACTGAGCAGTGACTACTGAAAGTAAACCCATCATTCTTTAAGCAGTCTGGTCTGATTTTAAAATACTTGATACCAAGTAATTCAGCTGTTCTGAAATTCAACATCTGAAAATGATCCATAGGTAGATTTAAAGTCAAGTCTAAATTCATCAAATTCTAAAGTTAGCACCTATGTTTCCAGTCCAAAATGAGGATTTTTCTCTGCAACACAGCTAGTCAATTTAAAAACCACATGGTTACTCTCTTTACGAACAGTTAGATATGTGCTATGCTTACTGAACATCATCACAAGTGTTCTTAAGGCTTCTTGTGAAAAACAACAGGAAGAAAATTGCATTTGATTTTCAACTTTCACCTTCCTGTTATTTTTACTAGGTAAAAGCAAGCCTGATTGTTTGATCATGTGGTAAACAGTATATGATATAATTTAATTATACTAACCTAGAGTCTTAAATAGATCAGATAGCCTTACTTTGGTGTTGTATTGTATAAATGATCTAAGCACCTGATCAAAACATCACTGAAATCCTCTTGGCTCACCAGGGCTGACTCAGCATACATTTAAGCAGCTCTGCACTGTCACATACTCATCCCAGGAACAACCTCCGGGTTAAAGCCGCCTGTTCACGTTCAGCTAGTCACACTGCAGCAGCAAGCTGCAAGCCATCAAGATGCAGATTTTAGAGAGCCTGAGACCACCATCTCACGAAACAAAATCCAGATGGTCTTCTCAGGACCAACCAGCTATTTCATCTTGGGGTTCACCATTCAGCTGATGCTGATGACTTGGCTGAAAGCAATTAACATATTTCTATAACCTGTAGTGATACCAACAGGTTACTCACAGCCCATAATGGAGAAGTCTACAGCTGGAAGTACACACAAAGGTGTTTGATCCACTCTGCAACGTCAGAGCACAGTTGAAGACCCCAGTTTCTCCTGCTAATGGGTAATGAGGCCTTGACCCCCACCTGTCTCTGCTGACAAGTCTCCTGCCACAAGTCATACCTGCTTCCTTCTTCAGGACTTCCTCCACCAGTATAAGCTTAATTTATCAGGTTTTATTCTTCCATGCCCCTCCAAAGGGCCGCTATGATCAGTCCTTTATGCAAGGAAGTCCTCATCTTCAGGATAAGGGTGGTGAGGCACTGGCACAGGTTGCCCAGGGAAGCTGTGGCTGCCCCATCCCTGGAGGTGTTCAAGGCCAGGTCGAATGGGGCCTTGGGCAGCCTGATCCAGTGGGAGGTGTCTGCCCATGGCAGGGAGTTGGAACTTGGTGATCTTTAAGGTCCCTTCCAACCCAAACCATTCTATGATTTTATATTACTTCAAATATCAGTCAAAAGCATTTACTTGTTAAGGCAGAGCACTAAATGTTGTATACAGTTATTTGCATGGAAACATAGAAAACAATGGTGCTACATTATTAAATATTTGGTAAGTTTTCCATCCCTCCGTTAGAAAGTTCTTTATTGTTTTGTGCAATTTTCATTCACAAAAGTGTTCTACTTGCATTTAAACTCAGACCTCTGAAAAATATCTGCTAAAAAAATATCTCTCTCAGAAATAACAAGCTCTAATTTGCTACGTTTAGGAGAAGCTAAATGGTTTAAACGCTGCAAAAAAAAAAAAATCTATTCCAGTTCAATATTCTCTCTAAGCCAAGAAAAAACTTGTGCATTTATTTCTTCCATGACATCATCTGTTGTTCGTCCTTTGACTGCCATCCCATGGTTTGCTTTATCAATCCAATGGATTTTTTTAGGGGCCTTCATTTTTCTGGCCACATCTTCTAGCAGTTGCTAGGGAGAAAATAAGAATGGAAAAGTTAGAAATTAGCTGCGACAAACTGTGCAACTCATAGATGTCTCTCACTGTGCTTGTGTAACACATAATAGGCAGCTCTTAAAGCGGATCTGTGTGCACATTAAAAACATGTTGGTAGAAAAGATGTGATGATAATGTGTCCAGTAACAAAATTTGCTCCAAGGTTAGACACCACTCAAACACAGAATAGCAGAAAACTAGAACTTAAAACACTGCAAAGGTCACAACCCTGTGCAGGCTGGCTCCTTACTGCCAGAGGAAAGTACTAGCAATAAAAATAACGGGATTTCTTATGTCAGACTGACTTGGTTCAACTCTCTCAGCAACCAGATCTAAGAACCAGCTCAGAATGTCTTAAAAGATTTCCCCATTAAGAGGACAGTCCAAGGATCTGCTGGTTGCTAGCCTGAATTATTTTGGAGACAATTCCCCACGAAAGCATTATGACTCCTTAGAAACTGTCCAAGCATGGAAAATGCCAATTGCACACACTCCCAAATTCAGGCTGAACCATTCAAGGGCAACAGATGCCTATTTGCAAGAAAACAAGGCAGAAAACCACTATTTTCAACTCTACACACCTGTTCATCTCTACACAATTGTAGCTTTTTACCATAGATGTCTGCTTGTAGGTAGAACTGCTTTGCCAAATAATTTATCATGAAAATGTGATGAATGTGAAATCAGTAGCACAGAACATTGTTTCCGTTCTGTAACCTGAAATGGTTAAAATAGAATAGCGAGTAACTTGCTTGTCCCATAGGCCACTTTTAATTTGTACAATTTTATCCTATCAAAAAAGACAAAACACTTAAACTGGCAGTATTTTAGTGGCCTAAAGTGGACAATCGAGCACAATCCACAAGTTTTAACAGCAAAATAAAGCACCCCCAGGCTTCCTCATGTCTGACGAAGTTTCCTACCCAAGGCTTCCTTCAGAAGATAAAATATATTTAGAGAAAAGCTGTTCATCGAAGTCTCAGCTGTGTATACCAGTATACACGTCACTCACACTCATTCCTATTCTTCCACACTGCCCCTTGATTTACAATAGTACTCACTTTTTCACACATCTCATCTGCTGATCCTGAGACAAACAGCACTGGACACCTGATAAATAATAAATCTTCATCCCGGAGCTTGGATTGAAGTTTTGGTCGATGCAGTGGGTACGATAAACATATCAGACCTCGAATGTAGTCAACATCATCATCCTGGCTAAGCTGACGTATCAAAGAGGCAGCTGCTCGTGAACCCATGGAACGACCTTTCTCCCATGTTAAAATAAAGGAAAAAAAAGTATATCTGCTGTCACTTCATCTACATGCTGCTTGAGTAAACAACTCCTAAAACCAATCCAACTGAGTGTATTTCAGTGTACCAGCAGTACAAAATGCTAGGAATGCCTTTATTCATCTACTCCATGAAAAACATGAATCGTAATTTCAACATTTTCTGCTGAAATATTTGTCTGGTTATATTACAATTTCACATCCCCATTTTAAAAAAGGGAAGAAGAAAAGAAATGGAAAGGGATCTTTCGCAATATTGGAAGGAACAAGTGCCCATCCTGGGGGCAGAGGGAAGACAGGGACACGTCCTATGCTCCAGTCCTTGAGATCTGAGATAGTAAAATGCTATTATCTTGTATAACTTTTTTTTCACACAACCTTAATCTGCTCAAGTTAAAAGAAAAGTTTTATGCCCCTTATTCCCAGAACAAACCCAGTAGGTGTTTATGCACAGCTCAAACTTCAGCCTAAAAGTAAAAGTAGAAGGAGCAAAACCCCAGAATAACAAAGTGTGAACATGTACCATGAGGTCAGTCAGTAACAGCAAGGGGATACCAAAAGATCTTAAAGAGGAGGCACCGGAGCTGACAATGCTCTGTAATTGAGTGTTACAAGTGGCTGTCTCCAGTGGGATTAACTTGCATCAGCACAGATTTGGTTTCACATAGTCAGAGAACGTTCAGAGTTTCCCGTATCAAGTTATTCCTAATTACACCTAGGCTGGATGTTCTCATTTGTGACCCAAGAAGCTGTGCTCATCAAACCAGCTGCAAGAGAGCTGAGCTGCACGCCCACCCCATGCAGCCACCAGCTCCAGAGATGTTAGCATTCAGCTCCAGGTTATGACAAACACAGATCTGTAACTAGGCTTTGCACCTATGTTCCCATGGCAGTCAGTGGACTGCTAATCAATTAGTGAAGGTTATAGAGTATTCAACTATCAGAGGAAAGGTAACTTGATCTCCCTACACAATACAGACTAGAGGTTGGAGTTAAGCAGCTTGTTCTTGCATTAGACAGAAAGCTTTTATTGCCCACTTCAAACTGAAACCTGTCATTCAACTGTCAGTCAACTGAAACTTCACCAAAGTGGGCTAGAGTTCAAAAATACTTAATTACAGATTGCTATCATTACAGGCAGTATAAGAGAGAAAAGCATAGATAATAATACCTGCAAGGAAGACACCCGGAAGTTTATAATCATCAGAAATCTTTAAGTATTCCTGAAGTACGAGGTAAGATGAAGAGGAACATCATTAGAATTAAGGCAGTTGAGAGGCAAGGATTTTTGTAGCTACTAAACACAAAATGGGAAACTCAGCACTGTAGATTACACAAAGAACAGATATATAAAAGTTATCTTGTTTCTTCACACAAAGGATTTCATAACATTTTGCCGTAACAACATAATAAACTTCACATTACTGCTCAGTAAGTCTAAAATTTCAGATGCCCTATTAAGTTGCCAAACATATGATTATTGTATATCCACTTAGTTCTACAAACAGACCCATGTACACACTTGGAGCATCAAACAGCAAAATAAGTTAGCAAAAACGCCCTTCACTGAGGCTGAGGTCACATATTTCCAATGAAATGTTTGACACAATCAGTTGTGTCTGACAGAGACCATAACATTCAAGATTTTTTTTTCAGTTTTCAGGAGACAACTAATCAGATGCTTTCTTATCAGAGTCCTTTAGATTATCTTCACACAGCAGCATATTAGTATGAACTCACTAATGTTACGCTTCTTCAAAAAAGAATGGAGAACAGATCGCCATTAAAGCCAACAAAGTCTAAACTCAAATTAATGTACATATTATCATAATGGCATCATATAAATTAATTCCTTAAGAACTGTACTTAGTAACCCTATGAAAACGTCTTATGCTCAATGCAAAGTGCTCAAGCCACCTTCCCATGCCCCAGTAGAAGTAGCTTATCGAGATAAAGTTTCCACTCTTTCTCATACACTTCAGAGCTGGAAGATACTCTAAGCTGATACTATTCTAACAAAAGGTTGGTTGTTTTAACAAAATCTAGGTATGCAGGAACATCAGAAATAATGTAGCAGCAGGAGAAAGAGATTAATACATATTAGACAGTTAAAATTTATTTGGAAATCAAAGACTACTTGGGTTCTAGGGCTCCCATGTGCTACTCCTAATCTCTTCTGCTTCAACTCCTCCAGTAACTCAGAGTCCCCTACTCTTTCCCCAAAGCCTTGTTCTCTCAGCTGCCAACTCTCAGAGGCACAGTAAAACTCCCAGGCCAGCTGCTTCTCAAAACATCTCCCAAAGCTGCATGTCTTAATCTTCTTCCCCTTCACCAAGCCTTCCCAGAACACCTACCTCTTGTTTCAATCCTAAATACTTTTTTCTAGCTGTTTTTCCACAAAAATTCCTTGCTTTCTTTGCACCCTTTTCTCTAGACTGACTTTCTCTCCCTGAGCTCAAACCCAAAAATACGTATTTGCTGCAGCTGTTCTAGCTACTGCATGTATAAAAACTGCTCCTGCTGTTCTCCTAATGGGCAGTTCCATTCAGCTAACTATAAGTTCTAATTTTCCCATTGCTGTTTGCCTAATAATAGCACATGATAATTTAAGAAAGCCAGAAGCAGACAGGATTTGGGGGTTTTCTGTTTGCTTGTTTGTTTTTCAGTTCTGTGCACCCACATATCTAAGCTTTGGCATAATTTGGTCACTTCTTACCACAACTGCTTTGAAGGCCTTAGTCCTATAAGCAATATTAAGGCCTTTACAAGTAAACCGCAGGCACAGAACACCATGGGATGCAAGATGGGCTGCCAAAGATACTAAGTGGGGGAAATTCATATCTCCTCCAGCTCCATGGGTAAGAATCACTCCACATGTTGATTTCTTCTCAGGGACAGAAAAGATACCGTCAAGATATTTGTTTCCGAAAGGTATCTTCACTTTAACCTAGAATTGAAACAAACCACAATACAATTAAAAGAAAAAGAAGCGTGTTCCCAGTCTACACATTATGATGAAAACCAGACAACTAAGAAAAAAATAAATTGCAAATCCACTTTTATTTCTTCTGTTTAAGAGTACTAAACGAGTAAATCAACCTCTGGCTCAAAGATTTTCCATGCACTAATGGGCAAATAACTTTATCACTCCACAACTTGTTTTCTCCACTAGAAAAATGAGCATCTCATGCTTTAAAGGATGTTTTAAGGCATAAACTGAAATGCTTCTTACCTTCTGTATGTATCTATATCTTGCTATAGATAACTATATCTATATATAGTTAGAGATAACTGCCACACTCGACTTCAATATTGAAGTCTTCTACAATAATAAAAATTAACTCATCTAATAGCCTTAAAAATAAATAGGAAATAGGAGCAGTTCTATAACTACAGTTTCCTATAGTGGAAAAAGTATTTCTATCTCCCATCTTTTACAGAAAATATTAAATAAAGGAATTAAGCAAGTCCTTAAGTATTTATTACAAACAAATTGCTTTGGGTCTGCAGAGCCCTACAGAGTACATGGGATTCAGAGAACTCTATTCTGTAGAGTTAACTATTTAATATGTAGCTGTAGGATTGTGTAAGAAAGGAAAAAGACAAAATAAAAGCAATACAAAAAATGGATTTAATTATACTAGTTTTAATTATTATAGGCAAGTATAAGAGCTCTCTTCTTCTGCAATCACCTCTGCCTGCAGTCCTTCCCTATTGATACTAAAACCACCAGCAAATAATCTCTCTTAAGACTCGTTCTGGAGTTTTAGAGAGCAAGCATGCTTTATCAGGCCTAGGCAACAGGAAGAAGTGATCTCCATCAATCATGTGCAACGAGACAAGAGCGGGGTACACATTTCCCATTTACATGCAGAAATCTTTCCCAAAAATCTTATGCATATTCCATTACTTTACAAGGAATAATTTTAATGTTATTAAGACCTTCACAAGGGTCAAAACTCTTGCTAAACTGGAGCTCTGGAGCCAGCTCTCTGCCTGACCTTGCCTCAGAGATAAAGAAAGGCTGCAAACAGAGGGGATTCCAGAAGAGACACCAGTTCAGCACAGATCATACTTCACGCAACACATTACCATCTCCAAACAATGAACAATGTCTGGAAAAACACTGTTTGAAAGAAAACATGCTATCAGAGGGACATTCTGTCCAACTTCCAAAAAATGCAATGACTTAGATGAAACTTTAGCTTAAATCAAAAATATTCCACTTTATGCAACAGTAACAACTTCTTGTATCGCTACCTGAAATGCAAGGTCAGGCAGAGCTGACTCCAAAGCTCAAAATGAGCAAGAGTTTTGACTGTTGGGAAGTTCATATTGACATTAAAATTAAACCTTGGAAAGTAACAAGAGTATGTGTAAATTTCTGGGAGAATTTATCCAATGCATGTAAGTGGGAAATATTTTCTGTCCCCAGCTCTTGTCTTGCTGCACGTGACTGATGGAGATCACTCCCTTGCATTTCCCAGGCCTGATAAACGATGCATCTAGTTCCAATTCCCCTGCAATGGGCAGGGCCACCTCCCAGTATATCAGGCTGCCCTAGGACCTATCCAACCTGGCCTTGGATACCTCCAGGGATGGGGCAGCCACAGCTTCCCTGGGTAACCTGTGCCAGCATCTCACCACTCTTATGGTGAAGAAATTCTTCCTTATGTCTAGCCTAAATCTGTCATTGTCCAGTTTATACCTGTTCCCCATCCTCCTACCCCTACAAGCCTTTCTGAATGGTCCCTCCCCAGCTTTCTTGTAGCCTCTTCAGGTACTAGAAGGTTGCTAGAAGGTCTCCTTGGAGCCTTCTCTTCTCCAGTCTGAACAACCCAAACTCTCTCAGCCTGTCCTTGTATGGGAGGTGCTTCAGCCCACTGATCATCTTTGCAGCCTCCTCTGGACCCGTGCCAACAGCTCCATCTTCTTATGTTGAGGATTCCAGAGCTGGACAGTGCTCCAGGTGAGGTCTCACAAGAGATAAACGGAGGGGCAGAATCACCTCCCTCGCTCTGCTGGCCACGCTTCTTTTGATGCAGCCCAGGATGCTGTTGGCCTTCTGGGCTGTGAGTGTGCACTGCCGGCTCATGCTGAGCTTCTCATCGACCAGCACCCCCAAGCCCTTCTCTGCAGGGTAGCTCTCAGTCACATCATCCCCCATCCTGTACTGAAATGGGGGATTGTCCCGACCCAGACGCAGGACCTTGCCCTCGGCTTCCTCGAACCTCACGCGGTTAACCACCCATCCCCGGTGCCAGTGCCGGCTCCCCTCGTTCGGGCCCCTGACGAGCCCCTCTCGCCTCCCCTCTCACCTCCTCCGGCCCGCTCATCCCGCGCGTCACGTGACCGACAGCACTGTGGGCGGGGCTAGGCGCCCGCGGGCGCGCGATTGGTCCTCGGGCGCGGCCACGCCCACAAAGGGGCGGAGCCAATGACACGGCGGGCTATGGGGATGGGGATAATGGCCGCGGGGGTTCAGAGATATAGAGCAACTGCCAGAGCATCACGCTGCCCAGGGCCCCATCCAACCTGGCCTTGGACGCCTCCAGGGATGGGGCAGCCACAGCTTCCCTGGGCAACCTGTGCCAGTACCTCACCACCCTTATCCTGAAGAAATTCCTCCTTATACCTAGTCTAAATCTGCCCCTCTCCTGTTTATACCTGTGAGAAACACTTATTCCCTGCTGAAATATTGAGCAGGATAACGTCTTTGAAGCAAAGGCAATAATATTATTATTTTGCAATTTGTCGCTGAATTGGATGCCCTTCTAAAAAAGGTTTACAAAAGCAGTGGGTGTATGTGCTAGTTTTAGACAAAGGACTGTGTAAATCCTCAAAGAATGTTTATTTTTTTAGGTTATCCAGCCATTCCTTCAGGTTATCTCCAGACCTAAACCAATGACATCTCACAAGACAACTAAGCATATCAGTGGATTCTTGCAGTTGTAGGGGAATGTTTATTCTTTCAGGTTATTTATCCATGGCTGGAGATTGTCTGCATATTATCTCTTGATACAAGAGAGATTTATATGACAAGATAATTAAACATAAAAAGCAGCTGCAGCGAAACTTATCAATTCTCACATACCCATTGTCCCTAGTCCTATCACTACAAGCCTCTGTAAACAATGACACCGTATGTGGAATATTTCGAAGTGGAATATTTTGATTTAAGCTAAAGTACAGTTAAATTTTGTCTAAGCAGTTGCTGTTTTCAAAAGTTAGATAGAATGTCCCTCTGATAACGTGTTTTCTCTGGAATGGTGTTTTTCGGACACTGTTCTTTCTCTGGAAATGGTAATATATTGCGATTAGTATGATCTGTGCTGAACAGATGTCTCTTCTTCTGGAATCACCTCCGTTTGGAGTTTTCATCTGTCTTCAGGCCAAAGTCAAGCAGAGAGCTGGAACCAGTAACAAATTAGCAAGTGTGTTCACTGCTGCAGAGTTTCATAACATCAAAATCATTCCTTGGAAAGTAATAGAAGATGCATAAGATTTCTGGGAGTATTTATACCTATGCATGTAAATGGGAAATACATTCTGTCCCCAGCTCTTGTCTTGCTGCACGCAATGGATGGAGATCACTCCCTCATGCTGCCCAGGCCTGGTAAAGGATGCTTGCTTTATAAAACTCCAAAACGAGTCTTAGAGGCTTTTATTTGCTGACATTTTTGGTATCAGGGATGGGGATGAAGTAACATGGGGAGGTGGCAGAGGTGCTGAGCAGGGAGGAACCTCTAAACTGATCTTTGAGAGAAGCCAGGGCACTTGGGGCTCCTCTGGAGAGCCCCTGGTAGCTGAGGGTTATCAGCAGTGCCTGAGTTGCCTGCTTCTCCCCACCAACATGGCTAAGTGCCCACTGTGTGGGCATAGGGCACAAGTACCACAAGAATCATTAAGGCTGGAAAAGACCTCTAAGGTAATCCAGTCCAACCACCAGACCAGCACCACCATGCCTACTAAATCATGTCCTGAAGTACTACATCTACACGCTTTTTTAACACCTCTAGGGATGAAGAATCTACCACTTCCCTGGGCAGCCTGTGACAGTGCTTAGCCACTCTTTCAGTAAATTTTTTTTCCTAATATCCAGCCTAAACTTCCCCTGGTGCAACTTGAGGCCATTTCCTTTCATCCTACCACTTGTTACTTGGGAGAAGAGACCAGCAACTGCCTCACTACAACTTCTTTTTGGGTAGCTGTAGAGAGCAATAAGGTCTCCCCTCAGCCTCCTCTTCTCCAGGTTAAACCATCCTAGTTCCCTCAGCTACTCCTCATAGGTAACTGTGTTTTTAAAAGCTGTTGACATCGTCAAGAAGCAAAATGTTGTAATAATCATAGTAACCAGAGATAATTTTTAAAAATTATGGTTATTTAGTTGCTGAATTAACTAGATGCGAGTTATGCTGTTTGGAGAGTTCACACCACTCCTCACAAAACGATTTTTATTCACCTGTACATGGGGAACATGGACTGCTAGTGATAGTTCAGAAGAAATAAAGATAATTACTTAGGAATTGCTTGGAAAGTCAGGTTCTCACTGGCTTTGAGGACTATGAATACAATCCTTACTATGACTTGGGTGCCTTGAGTGACATCATGCAACTTTTCTGGCGCCTATTGGCACACTGGATCTACATGGTGTTCACAAACAGGAGAGGCAGGCTGCATGGCTAGCATTCTAGGTACCGACATAACAGCTGTCTCCTGGGCTGTGCTTTATTGTGCAGTAAAAAAATTGAGTGTGTTCAATAGTGTCTTAAAAACAGTCCTAAATTGATGGAAGATAGCATGAATATTCTACAACAATGCTTGTGGTGTTTATGTATTGGTTATTTCACAGATAGATAAATTTTTTTTTCTAATATCCCCTGAGGCAAGGTATTTAGTCAGAGGTCATGTTTTCTTCAACTACCAGTGTATAAAATTAATAAATTAAGGTACCCTCTTACTTAGCTGATTGAAGATGCCATCACCAAGTGGAACTGGTTTTCCATGTGCTCACCTGCTGGAAAATAAACATGCTCTGGCTTATACACTGAGTCTTTGCTAAGACTCTGCTGGCTGGATATTGTCAAACACGGGGATCCAAATATTGCAGCCCTCTGAGAAATGACCAGGCAGAGCAGCTTGAATGTACTCACTGCCTCCATGCCCACCTCTGGCATCTGAGCACTGCTAGCCTCATGGTCAGATTCTCAGGCCAGGCACAGTTATCGTAAAATGTGTTAAGGGCAGAAGTGAAGTTCAGTTGTAATCAAGCAGAAAAAGACATGGAGTGGTATTTGTCTAAATTTCCACCTTGTCTAAAAAATGTCAAGCTAAAGTGAGATGTGAAAGCATAAAGCTGAGTGAAAGTCACCAGCACAGCCTGTGTGCGTTCTATGCCTTTCACTGGGAACTGAACTGCAGATGATATTAAGGCAGCGGCTCCTCAAGCCATAGCTCACATCTAGGGAATCCAGCAGACTAGGAGAAAGACAGTGCTTCAGAGTAATGGCATTTTAACTTATCTTGGGTGGAGATAACCCTATAGTATATTAATACTTAACACCAGTTAAGCCTCTGTAAATAAGATACTTACGAGGTTTGAGAAGATTTGTTGTTCTGAAGCAGTTACAACCTCAGCCTCAACTGCAACCTCAATTCAGAGCAAAGAAAAGCAAGAAAGAGAGCTAAGGAAAACTTCATATTAGTTTTCTATTTTTTCTTTGTCATTGTTTTCTTTCTTTTACCTAATGGATACTTATGTGCTCTGCTATAGTTATATTTTTATGGGGTTTTTTGCTTCTTTCTTGGTTATTTTTGCATTCTCTCTTTTATTTTCACTCCCCCTTCAGTCTACCTGCTGTATTTCTCCTGCTTTTGATTGTTCACATGCTGTTTCCAGAACAAGCCTTGTAGAACACGTATCCTGTTAAATCTGTAGGTTTCTAACCCCTTCCCACTGCAAAAATTACTCTTTTACACTTTCTACATACAGTAAGCTGCTACCAGTTTACCTCCTATTTTCTCTGTTCATTTTCATCATCCTAGTATCCCTTTTAATACTTAAAACTCTTCTCTGCATAAGTATAATGTTCAAGGTAGGCTAGCTAATATCTAGTGGAGTTCTGAGCAATGCAAATGACCACGTAAGTAAATGGAGGAAGGAGAGACTGCCATTCTTTAATCCCCTAGTCCATGAGAATAGGGTTGGGCCAGTCTATTTTTGTTATACATTTCTGCAATAGCTTTCCTTCTGGAAGATAAGGCTCCTTTATAGTGGCCTAAGTGTTGCTAGTATGTCAAAGGGTGAGAATTTATATATAAATATATATATTTTAGTTTCTAACTTATGGGGTTTTTTTTTGTGGTGGATAAATGATGTTGTTATTAATTTCTGCATATGTGATGAAATCTGTTGATTTAAATGTGAGGGAATATTTTTTTAGTTTTGCAACATAAGGGAACTCTCATACCTAGCTACTCAAAATCAGCTTTCTGTGGTTTTAGGAGGAGTTTTAAGTAGATACTGCCTGATCTTCAAGTGCACTGAATAACTTCTCTGAAATCCAGAAGTATTTACTATCACGAGTCATTGAAAATTGTAATGTTTGTCTTCAAATGCTTACATAAGAATTAAGAGTCTAAGTTGAAGCTCCCACCCTTGAAAATGCTGATTATAAATATTTTCTGAACTTCTGAATTAATGCTTTTAATTAAACATCTAAGAAAACTTGGTTTCTTGGATGCACGTCATCACTTTATGACTTCAAACTTACATCACTCCTGGAAATAGAAGCTTATTCTGAAAACAATATATGATGCATAATCATCTAAATTTATCATCAAATATGAAAATTATGAAAGGTATGTGATCTGACATGTCTCAATGAGAATGTATGTTGTATGTTATTATAACCTGTAACACTGTTCTAAGTACAGGCTTAATATGCCAAAGACAGCTGAGTCTGAAGAAACAGTGGGGGGTTGATATCAGAGAATGACATTGTCCCCAGTCTAAACTTGGTACCTGTTAATTTTTGGTGGCACATCAGACAATCCCTGTTCTTTTCCTTGGATTATAAATATAGCTTTTTACACCAGAGATAGATTTATACACGATAGGAACAACATAGATGACCTTTCCCATTAAACTTGTATTAGAATATATTTGCTTAAAAAAATGTGTAAAAATAATTATAAAAGTATAAAGTAATACAGGTTTTGTTGTATTTCACTGCAAAATAAGTAATGGCTGAAGGGCATTTGTGCATCGGAGACAGACAATTTTTTTTCTCAAACTTCTTAACAAAAGACCATCAAAATGGGTTTTTCCCTGTTTTAGACTGGAGACATACTTGTTTAAAAAGTTCAACTCTCAGTATAAGTTAGAAATTTGACTTTTAAGCAAGATCCTTCATTTTTTCTTCTCCTGAGGAAGTGTAGGGAGCAACACATGCACATGCTGTTGCACGGGTGTCAAAACCACCTCAACTAATTTTTCTCTGATTAGCAAGCTGTTATTTGATTAGCCAATACAGTTTTCTGAGTTAAAAAGTAGTGACATTTGTAACACTGACTAATTTTTTACTATTATATCATACATCTTGAGAGTCAGAGATTTTGAGGCCCTCTGAGAAAGACAAAGTGATGAGCAGGTGACAAGCAGAATCCCTATAACACACAGAAAAATGCAGGATTTTAATGTGATGTGTGTTAATCCCCATGTCTTTGTGATGAGCTGGAGAACGTAGCTGTTTACATTGAATGCATTTCTCTGGAAGGGTGAAGGTGCAAGTCGGATGCTTGTGTTCTACAGATGTGGATGTCAGACATTGTCTTGCGTGTAACTTCTCTTTGGACTTCAGGCTTGTTGGAAGGTGTATTACCAAAACCAAACTGAAACAATTTATATGAGTGGTAATTCTGTATTCAGTCTGAAAGAAAGTGTATTTATTAGGTGATTTGTTCATTTGCCAATGGTACCGATATCATTGGGTTTTTATTCTAGTTTTTCCCCTTTTTTTCTTGTTATGTCCATCCATTGTTAATTAACCCATGCATACTTCAATGTATCAGTAACACACTTAGTGAACTGTGTATTTGTTAGATACCGATTTTTATGAAACTATGATATGGACAGAGAACTGGTGTCTTGCAGCGTTATATTGTTCACACATTCTGGAAGCACAGATAATGTCAGGTAGCAAATGTGCAGTGCATAAAGGCTTTCCAACTGCACAAGACTCTGGGAGTATTTCTGGCTTTGTAATTGTGATGATAAATGGAAGGTTCTTACTTTAATTAAGGAAAGCATCATCATAACACATGCTTCTGGATAGCAGCTTCTGAATGCTACGCATTTTTCAGGGTCTTTGTTAGGGATTTTGTAATCTCTCATTGTTCTTGATAAAAGAAACCACTTTGTTTTCCAGTGGCAGCTGTTACAATTTGTTCCTGTGCTGAGACTGCGCTGGGGACTGCTGGCAGGAGGTGGCTCTAGCTATTCTCTCCCCTTGGCTGACAATGAACTGGCCTGGCCAGGAACAAGTGGAACAAACCTTTCTACTCCCACTGCTGCAAGGGAAAAAATTAATAGTTTTGGCATGTTTATACAGTCTTTGAATGCTGAACTCAATTCCATGTATGTTTTTGCTCTGAAGTTTCATTCTGTTTCCATCTGTTGCTTCTTCAGAAGATTAGCATGATTAAGGATGGTAAAGGATGCCGCTGTTAGGATTACCTTCATTGTGAACATTGTGTTATGATATGAGACTCTTTATTGTTCAATTCTCAGTCCAAAAGACTGATGCCCTCTGCAGTCATGTCATTGGTCATCCAAGTCAGTTACTTATCTGGAGATCATTGCTGATTATAACTGTAAACACCATGTTACAGCCCCTAAATATGAGAACTTGGTGCATTTTGCATCTTGTTGCAAGCTCCTAGGCCATTTTCACTTCCATTAAATAAGTTTATTCATTTTAAGATGCAGAAAATGTCATTGCACCTCTCTTTACCTTTAACTGGCACAGATACAGACGAATTAGAAAATTAAGCCCTTTGTTTATCTATAAGTTGTCAGAGCATGGGCAACTGCAAACAAACCCTGAGGCTTTGCAGGTGTCTGTCGTACCTTCCTCGTTTATCATTTCTCCAGGTAATTTCTTCCATTTATGCAGAAGTTTGCTTTGAACCTCATCCTCCAAAGCATTCCAGCAATCCCTCTCAACCTCATATCACCTATATGTTTAATAAATACAGTATCTCCTCTGTAATCCAAGATATTTCTAATCATCGTGGGGACCAGAAAGGAGTGCATGGAACTCAGTTTCTTTGCAGGTGCAGTCAGGGGCGGGGTTTGCCTTTCCAGCCCAGTCAGAATGATTCAGCAGTTTTTTATTTATTCCTGAGGCACAGAGCCCCCTCCCTTCTCTAACCACACCTTCCAAGTACAAGGGCAGCAAGAGGTTAAACTGCCCAAAGCCTCAATCACGTACAGTTTTGTATTAGTGTCTAAGACATACAAACACATCATTAAAGACAAATAAAGAAACTGATCCTTACACATGGCTATTATTAGCTATTTCAAATCTTCCTAGTATGATGCAGAGCTATGCCCTGAGCTCAGAAAACTGGTGAATTCATCTCAGTACATGTGTTCCATGCATCAGTGCTTTCAGGAGTTACTGTCTTGCTGTACTTGGTAATCCATGTAGGTGGGCATCCTTCTTGAAGTCTTGCATTTAGTGCCATATCTAAAACCATTCTGAGCATACCTAGTGAGATGACATTTGTCTTCGAGTCAAGTATCTGATGCAAATCTCTTTATTTACAAGACTCTTCTGAGCGAAGGAGAAATCAATTATAGAGCGGCAATGTCTTGCCTTAGAGTCTTTCTGTGTACCCAAGTGTGACATGACACTAGCTGAAAAGCCTTTCCCTTGTCTTTTTCCTGGGTCCATCATCTTTCAACTGATCCTAAGCTCCTTACTTTCTGTTTGTCTACACTGTATTTTTCCTATCTCACCTGTCCTAAATACACCCTCCTTTCTTTTCCACAACCTCCCTCCCAAGGAAAGGCCAGGCAGAAACAATGTTGTTAGGAATGGGTCTTACAGCCAGTAGCTGCTCCGGCACCTCAGTTCTTATAAGTGTGCTTCACATCTTTTATAGCTAACTGAAAAGCAAAGTTTAAGCATGGTGCCAATGATCTCTATCCCACCTGTTCTAGTTTTAGTTGCAAAATTTATGAAAAACATGCACAGAAATTTAAATATTATATGGTGACTAAACCAAGAATGCTTTCTGAATAAAGCTGAAAGACCTGGTCTGGCTGTGCTGGGTTTTTCCTTGTGCTGGGATCAGTCAACTGGAACTCAGCTGAAGTTAACGGATCAAAGCTGTTATGAAATTGCACAGGAATGGCTCCTACAGCTATTGAAAGGACTTTTTTGTCACAAAATCTGCCTTCCTTTTGCAAGGACTCATTTAGTCCCGGACAAGTGGAAAATCTTCCATGAGATGCTGCAGGGGCAACAAATTACTGGAGTCTACAGGACAGATTTTAGCCGCAGACGTGTTTGGCAGTTCTTTTCCTCAGCACTTGTCACTCAATAGTTTATTTGACACCATTAAGTTTAGAAGAAAGGTGAAGCACAGAACTTCATTCACAGTGAGTATTTCAAAGATCTTGTAACATCACATGACTTTTATTTATGTGGGACTGGTCATCCCACTTTGAACTTTGGGAAGTGCAGCTTTGCCTTGATCACCTGGCTACTTCAGCAAAGAAAGCCCAATCATTTACTTTGAGATTGGATCTAAGATCACAGGTCGCTCACATGTCTGTTTCGCAATTAATTCCATTAGCTGAAAAACAGCCACCAAGATAAAAAGTTCACTGCACTCCAGCCTTCTGGGAAAATGCTAAGGATAGTAACATTACACTCAAGCCAGAGGACTCATTTCCATAGGGAATTCATAGGTCTTTGCCAGGGACAGCAAATCAGAATGAGGATGTCTGAGCAGTGACATCAGGCACGCTGTCCCTGGAGTCAAGAGGCAAGTTGGTGATAAAGTCAGAAGGAGGCAGGCTTGGCAAACTGCTTTATGCCTATGCCAGCTTGCTGTGGTGCACACGGTGAATTTTTTGGGCTATAGCATGATGGACAAGGGCAGAGCTAATGAAAGGGTGGTGAAAATGGGGCCTAGGGAAAGATCATCTGCAGGATGGAATTTGTGGTGTTATTTGTTTTGTGGTTTAATTGGAAGGATGTAAGCAGTAATTTTGTGTACGCTAAAGGAAATAATTACTCCCTGTGGGGTGTTTTGGTTTTGTGGGTTGACTTTTCCCCAACTCATTTTCCAAATAGAAAGACTGCATGCTTTCTGTGAAGTCAGTTTAGAATCTTGACCCTTAAGAAAATTAATCACTTACAGATTAAGGGATATCTGTTATCCCTCAGTTTGGATCAAGGTCAGATTTAGCCTAGAGTTGTACTGTGGCCAAATCAGTCTTAGGAAGCCAACTATGTTTATTAACTTGTCATTCTCTTGGGTGCTCGGTTCATTTTGAACTCTTGGCCTTGTCTAAGTGCTGGGCTGAGATTCTAGGCCCTCACGTGGTCTGTACCTTATCTAAACAAAAAGTCGTGTCTGAATTTGTATTGGCACAGAACGAGGTTAGTTCAGCTTGTTGATGATACCAGTCATTTGATTTGTCACATAAGAGTTTGAAGAAAATAATGTTTTTACATCAATTTTGCACCAGTGCATTGATCTACTAAAATTCTTAAAAATCTTTATTTTGATATATGTTAGTGGAGTCCTGTGGAAGGAAGGAGATGCAACAGAAATGTATCTCGGTAGATGTTTTGACATCACTACAGTTAAGTCTCTTGTAAGGGATGGGGCATTGTCCTAAGACGACAGAAATGAGAGAACTGGAAGCCAGAGTTGTCACCTGCTCCTATCCCCACCAGTGCAATAATCTGTGTCATTTTCTGTGGTAGCTCTGTGGGATATGTGCATAACCAAGTGGTGACCTGCAGACCTTGCTGAGAGGTCTCATCACCAGCCCAGAAACACCCAGAGACTCCGGGGAAGCTGAAGATGGAGACTTCATAGTTTCATGAAGACTGATAACTTTAAGTTCCTGTGCTTATGGGTTCTCGTTTTGGCCACCTTTTACAAATTTTCTAGTTGATTGTTTGAGGCTGATCATACCTCAAATCTGTCAAGTGTTGCTTTTTCTTCTCCAGCACTTACACTGCTTCCTTTACCTTTCCAAGAACACTTTTTTCGATTTATTTTGTCCCTTTCTCCCTTTCTCTCTCCTTCTCTCTCCTTTTCTCTCCTTCTCCTTCTCTTTTCTTCCCCTTCCCTTCCCTTCCCTTCCCTTCCCCTCTCTCCTCCCCTGTCTCTTCCCCAGCGAATCTTAAATCATACAGTGGCTGTTGGATTTTTTTTTCTGTTATCAATTAGAGAAAGGTTTAGTTCTGTGTTTCTTGTGCTAACACTTTCTCAAACTAACTACAGGCAGCTTGGCCTGCACTGTACCTGTAATTTTCACAGGATATGGGTTCAGCACCAAGAATGCTGAAGCCATCAAAGTGGTAGCTATGCTGGTAAACCTATTATGTGCTGCAGGTTAGGTGTTCATCCATGCGGATGGCCTGTTGCTGGCTCTGTGTGCTGAAGTAAATGGTGGGTTTGGAGGCTAATGACAGAAAAATTACTAAAAAAGTTCTTTTATTTCCCAGTTTACTTTTCCCAGTCCCAAAGCAGTTGTGGAAATAAGACCACATCTTTGGAAGACACATATGTGTTTATTACACATTTTATGTGACAGCAGGACTTTTAACTAACCTGTGGGCAATTGATAGCTGTGAGAACTGATAAGAGCATCTTGAGTCTCAAGGAACTGCAGGGATCATCAGTAACACTTTCTGTTCTGTGCACTGTGCATAAAGATGGAGAATTGCAATACATACACATTGGTGAGCTACATTCACAGTCCTGGAATTTCTCATTCTTCACATGCAGTGCTAGTGTTGCACTTATTGCGGACTGATGGATGGTTACAAGCCAGGGACCACTTAGTGAGCGTCTCCAAGCCTTGAACAGCTTATGCTAAAATGAAATATAGACATAAGGCTTTGCAGCTGTATGCATAGTTTTGCACATATATACCATGAATACAAAGGCTTATACAGGCTCCAAGTTTCTTTTATAACGNAGCTGTTTCTCATGGGAAAGTGTAAGATTCATGTAACTAACTGATTGCTTGTTGCTAAAGGAGAATAGTCGGATCAGCTTGTTAAAACAATAGTCTGTATTAATCATGTAAGGTATAAGAATCTGTGATGAAGTCAATAAACTGGCTCACTGGAATCACATTGATTCGCGAAGTGATACACCCATTCCTCTCTCAGCAAACAATAAAATATAGCAGAGAAAAATCCCTCAGCCCTTCACGTCTTTATATTTATGCTATTTCATCTTTGACCAGAAACCTCATGGAGTGCATTATCAAATATCAATACATGGAAATGCTCACAAAAATATGCAGATATGCTTATGCACATGTAAAACAGCACCTTTTTTTTTTTTCCATTTATACCAGTGTTGCTTTCAAGTTCATGAATATTAGGCCTGAAGGATAGACTAAACTTCTCTCTGGAAGTTCCAGCACAAACTCAGCATTTAAGACTCATAAAGTGCTATTTTAAAAGCTTAAATAGTATTAAATGTTGCAGGAGCCTCATGCCATATCCATGGGGAGTGGGTAGAGTTCATTCACTGTGAAGTAATGCTTGTGTTAATAGTTACAGGTAGGGTAACTGGGAATCCATGCCTGGAAAACCTGTGATCTTGTTGATTTTGGTGCCCTCTCTGGCATCCTGTGAAAAATCTCACATGACAGCATTGAGGGTGGCTGGATCCCTTGCTGATCAGCTGCTCCCTTCAGAAAATTATTCTCCAGTTATTCCCCGAACAGTATAAACCTTCATCAAAACATCCATCAGAAGGGAAAGATCAGTGGTGCTGTGAACACAGTCTGAGTCATGGCTGTAGTCTGTAGTGCCCTTATTTCAGACGACCCCGTCAAAAACACTTCTAGGTTGGTAGCATTAAACTAGTAAAATGTTACAGCATGAATGTCAGCTGAGTTATTTTGTTCATTTGTCAGGTATGGTTTGAAGCCCAGACTGAACCCCATGCTGCTGTGGGTAGCTCGCCATCAGCATTTAGGGTAATGGTCTTGAAGGCCCATCTGTGGGGCAGAAACAGGTAGTGAACATCACCCCATGTCCTTTGGGATCAGTCAGTCAGCGACATATAAATAAATAAGTCTTTGTGCAAGGGACACCATGTTTATGGAAGGCATCTGGTGTATGGCTTAGGCAGAATGTGCATGGCTAATGTCACAGAGGTCAGAGCAGTACATCCTTGCACCATGAGGCTTGTGAGCAATCTTGGAAAATGCCTACATCTGAGCAGGACTGCGTATGTCGGCAGCAAAGTCCTCCTCACTTTCAGCTTTCAGATGCTCCAAGATCAACGTGCCCTAGGGAACACGTTTTTTTAGATATTATCCTCAAGCTATGCTTGATATATGTAGCATTAGTAGATGGCCCATGAAACAGCTTAGAGGTAGGAAGGTCAGAGACTTTACTCTGCTAACATGAGACCATATCTGATGCTGTATTTGAGACAGGAGTGGCCTGGGTGTAACACAGAGCTCATCTTAGGGCTTGCTATCCTAACTGCTTGCAATGCACCCTCTGGAGGAACCTCCCACCCTACTGTCACCATATCCCAAAGAGTAGTTTGAGCTGCCCAGCCCAGCAGAGTGGTAGAATTTGATGTAATGCCAGGATATGATCAATAAATTGCCATGTGCCTGCAGGAAGGGCAAGGAAAGCACTGCTAGGAATGGTTGTGGAAGAGGGGCAAGGTGATCTCCATCACATCTATGCCCAGGTGTCCCTCCAGGTAGTGGAGGAGTACCCACAAAAGCCTGACTGGAGTCCACAGCTCCTGTTTCCTGGCTGAAGTCTCCTTTACTGAGCAGGTGAGCATCACTCTTTTTAAGGCTTAGCCCTAAGTTCCATTACCATTTGGTCAAGAGAGGTGACAAACCTCTTGATGGCATAAGTCAGCCCTAGTGTGCCAAAAGGCCTCCAGGATGGGCTGTAGGGGAAGAAGTGGTGGTTGGGATTTGCTTTGGAGGTGAAGGACTCTCTGCCTGCACCTTCCTGGGGACTGTGCAGTGAGATTAAAGAGAGGTGGTGAGCAGGGCTGGACTCCCCACTGCAGAAGGAAGTCATTGAAGGTTTGCAGAATGGTCAGGGTTGGAAGGGACCTCTGGAGATCATCTAGTTGAACTTCCCTGCTAGAGCAGGTTCACCTGCAGCAGGTTTCACAGGAACATGTTGAGGTAGGTTTTGAATATCTCCAGAGAAAATATTCCACAACCTCTCTGGGAAGCTCTGTGACCCTCACAGTAAAGAACTTTTTCCTCATGTTCAGGTGGAACTTCCTGTGTTCCATTTCATGCCTGTTACTCCTTGTCTTGTTGCTAGGCACCACTGGAAGGTGGTACCCCCGTCTTCTTGACACCTGCCCATTCATAATCATAGAAATCACCTTCTTGCCATTTTCTTCTGACTGCCAAAAGTCACAAGCGTGTGTTTCAGCCCCTGCTATGAGACAAGGTGTTAATTGGAGGGTGGACATGCAAGATTATACTCCCTTTAACTTCGCCCCTTCCCCTGTCAATGTTTGCCTGGCCCTCCTCCTTCTCTTTTCTGTAGTCTTTCAAGGAACTGCTTTACAATGCTTCTGTAGAAGGTCTTGCAGCATGCAGGGAACTGAATGGACAAAAAGCTGAAGAACATTACTCTTTTGCCCCTATAGGGTTGGTTTCCTTCCCACTTTGCTGTCTTGTTTCTCTGGCTGCAAAGGGACAGTACACTCTACATCATCCTTGGGTGGCACAGAGGAGCACGTCTCAAGACAGAGCATCTCCTGGTTCCTCCTGGGTTGAGGGAAGGAAGAAACTGCAGGTCGCCGAGACAGAAATGCCACAAACCTGTGAGAGAGACTGAAAAGAGCAGCTATATCTGTGGGTACACATGGCAGATTTTCTTTCATTGCTGCTTATTATGGAAAGCTGGGAAGTGAACTGTCCCCAGGGTATCTTTGACCATGAAGGCCTTCTCACTCACCAGTAACCTTATCCTCACAAAGGGGGGGATTACAAGGGTATCCTAAATCCTTATGTGCACAGGGAAATGTCTGGCTCCATTCTTTGCATCAACCTTTTTAACTGATATAACAGCTTGTAATGCACCCAAAAAAGGCAAGCATAAAAACTCATGCCAATGGACACTAGAATGAACAGAATAAAAATGGGAGAAAGTAGTTTGTTTTGAAAACTTAGTGAGGTCTCAGATGTCAATCAAGGTGACTTTAGTTTTTGTTATTTCCAGACAGTTTAATTTCCCTGTTCTCAAATGTTATCAAAACTTTTGTGTGTATAGTGTTCCTTATACTTGGGAAGCATATCTACACATTAGAAGTTTTTTAATTAATGGAAACACATCTCCCAGAAATTTTATTTATTTCATACTTGACAAAAATCCCTCTCTCCCAGGAACAAAAATCTCCTAGGACAACAGAAAGGTGGCATTAGTTTTTCCCTTGGTTGCAGAGCTCATTTTTTCCTGTAATTGGATGTTAACACCTCTGACACTATGACAGATATCAGAGGCAACTCTCTGGCACCATCCTGGCAGATCGTTAGTTGAGGCAACGGCAGGGCTGTAATGTGTGCCTCTGACTTCAGGTTTCAGTTTCTCAGCAAAAGACCATGCCAGATTATTCCCTCAGAGGTGTGGGGAGCAGAATCAGGAGGTGGCTAGCCTGATGGTGTCTGGCATGTCAAATGTCCAGCTTCAGTGTTTTTCCTGGTGCCACAAAAATCTGTCTGCGGAGTTAAAGATATTACATATTTCCACCTAAACTTAATTTCTCTTAGGTGCATGTGTAGTTATCAATCTCAGGTACACTGAAATGAGGGAAGAGATTATTCCAAATGCTTTCAGGATCCTTCTATACAGAAAAGTTGCTGAGGGAGACTGGAAAGATTCAGGAAAAAAAGAATAAATACTTGTGAAGAGTTGCACCCTCTGAGAGAAACAAACAGTACCAGCTCTTTTAAAATAAGAAGTAATTTTAAATAGGAAGACCCATAAATGCATCTGCAGCTTATTAAATAGCTGTTTTCCAGGCAGGCCATATTTATTTGAAGAAGGGATTACTTACAACTACCTCACATCCACATCAGATCCAGAAGTTTGCTGGTGGGGACCAAGGTCAAATAAACTCTTAAGCACATCCATACTTTGCCCATGCCATGCATTACATGATGCTTCGAGCTACACATGTCTGAGTGATAAGCCAGGTCTGTGCCACTATGAACTTCATTGAATTAGAATTTGGGGTGCTGACTTAGTGAAATAAAATCATTGAATTAGGAGGCCTTGTTTGTATAGTGAAATTTATTCTGAAAAACAGGATTATATTTCCACTTCAGCACAAATGTGCCCCATTGCACCAGGCAGCTTTGAATCAGATACTTTACAGTGTGTGTATATTAAGGTCTATAATTCAAAGGATTCATCACCTCCCTATTTTCCTTCCCCGTGCTTGAAGGACAAGGTGAAACCCCTGTCCAAATGTGACATCTGCAACTGCATGGGATGAAAGGGCAGTTGGTCATGGAAATCTCACTATGCTGAGCACTTTACAGGTGAACAGCCATGGTCCCCACTCTGGAAAACTCAACAGTACTTGAGATGAAAAGAGACAGTAACTGACAGTAGAAAAGTGAAAATAAACAATACAATTGCTTAGGTGCAAGTTCAGCAGGCTTGGAAGGGCCCAAGTCTCTGGTCTGCTGTGGCCGTGTTACGTTGTAGGTACAATAAGTCGTGCACTTGGGCACTTCTTGAATGTGTTAAGTTACATTTGGCTAGTTCTTGCTCATGGCTTTCCAACAGAGAACAACAGTTCCCTTTCCATAGGGGAAATAATAATCCTAGTGCCTGGATTCTCAACCACTTGACAGAGGTGACTGGGTGAAGTGGTGTGACTGCCTCTCTCCATCGTCCACCAGCCCAGCAGAAAAGGCAGCCTGAGTTATTCACCATACTCTTGACCTAGGAATGTTGTAATAGCCATGACAATTAACTAAGCACCTGGTCAGAGGTCTAAATGCAGATCTTTAAAGAGGAAGAGGAAAAGTTCCTATTTCTGTGAAAGATTTAGAAAATTAGAAAGAATTAGAAAAGCTCTTATTTTTGTGAAAGGAGTCTTTGCTCAAGGAAAAATGACAGTGACTTTTCTAGCCAAGAAGTGAGTAGCATGTCCTGGAAGCACAGCAGGGTAAGAAGAAAAAATGGGCACAAGAGGTGACTTCTCAGCATCTCTGTTGCTGTCCCTGTACAATGGAAATGTGCTGGATCTGGATATTCCTGAATCTGAAGGGGCAGTTGCAGCATTCCTGCAGAGGACAAGCTCTCAAAACAGAGGCTACATTCCTGGAGTGCAAGTACCCTCTTGAGTTGACTTAAATGAGTCAGCTGCAGGACTTTCGATGAGGTGGGAACCTCTATGCCAGCACAGGACAGTGCATGGAAGTGAGAACGTGGTTCTTCTTCCTCCTTGGCCACAAAATGTCCTGCTTCCAGTAAGAGGCAGCTGCTGGCTGCCTGCACCAAGGATGTCTACTTGATGTGGAGGTGGGTGAGCAAGTGGCTGCTGCATGTCCAAGCTCTCTGTGAGCCTTGGATTGCTGGTGGTCCCCCGCTCCTGGAGAACCAGCTCAGATGCCCGTGCAGGCTGCTGCCTCTCACCCTGCAGAGGGCTGAGTGGGTCAGATCTAGAACTGAGTGACTGATGATGTGATGCTTGGACTCAGGAGGGGCTCGGGCCTCATTGGAAACTCAGCCTGAGCTAATTAAGCCTTGAAGACAGCAGATCAGACCTATCCTGCCTGGCTGTGGGTCACAACGAGGGCGACCAGGACCAGGAAAGCTCAGCTTCCCCACTGCTGTGTTTGGGCAACTCACCTGGCAGACATGGTGAGGCTTGTGTTAGCTGGTTCATGTTAGCTTGGTCCAGGTGTCCCTCTGCCCAACCCCGCCTTGTCTGTTGAAGGATGATGGGGGAAGGATTTCCTCAATGTTTTTTCCTGATTTATGTTGGCTCTGCCAAAAGGCCTGTTACTCTGCATTTGATGCCTATAATTTTGCTTCTGGATAAATAACTGGAGCAGAGGCTCCCTGCATGTGCTGGGCACCATCTAGGTTAACCCCACACTCTCAGCCAAGGTCAGCTCTGGCTGCAAAGGCAGAGCCTTCATACTGCCAACAGGAACGCAAAGCGAGGCAGCCCTGGCCTTTTCAGCAATGCTGCAGGAGCCCAAATTATGTCAAAGCGACCCGTCTGGAGGCAGGGGACATGAATCATTTAAATATTTCTGATAAACTGGTAAGAACTGGTATGCACAGTGGAAAAAGTAAATACCACATTTGTATTCAGGGATCGGAGCAATGGAACAAGCACAGAAGCTCTCTTATTAAACAATCATCAGTCCAGTGTTTTAACTGATATTACTGATATTATATAAAATATTATATTATACAACATTATTTCCTTCTTTACTTAAGAGTTAGCTTCTGATTTTTTCCTCCTCTTCATGAGGCAGGCTGTTGCTATCATGCTGTCTTTATGATTTCCAACTTGGCTTCTGCAATGAAATAAAAAACCAGTCCTCACTCTGCAAACATGTGGTCATGCTCCTTAAAGGAAATGGTATGAATCTCAGAATTCCAAGACTGTAATTCAAGTTGCTGATCACAAACAGCCAAAGTAATTTTTCTTTCAGGATATTGCCTTGCACTGAACCTGAAGATTGACTTACAGTTTGCTGGACCATGCAGGGTATCTGTCACTCTTAGGAAGAGTGATTAGCAAAGACTGGTAAGGTATTGTCCTAAATAATACAAGATCTGACACAAAAAAACCCCCCGGAGACTGTGCCTATAACTCTTTTTATTTAATAAGAAAATCAACTACGATCACCTTCAAAACTGTTCCCTTCTGAGCTGACACACAGCTGCATACAATGCTGCCAAAATTCAAAGCAATTCTACAGAACGTTTTCCGAAAGCCCATCNGTCGGATCTCATAGATTGCTATTATTCACTGATGAATTTAAATGAAAACATGAATATTACACACAACAATCTTAACTATATGCATTTTTTTCCCTCTGTTATTACATATTTCTTAGTAACAGATAAGAATTTTGATCTCTCGTGAGCTGTAATTTAAAACCAGCATATCAGAGATCCTCATTAAAGGAGCCTCTAAGCTTAGGAACAGGTTTTCTCCTATTCAGAGTAACGTAGCCAGATGATAAATTAGAAGTGCAGAAGTAAATCTTTAAAGTATTGTAATAAGTAATAAGCTTGCAGAAATCATTCCCTTCAGTTGAGGCTGCATTTGTTTTAGCAATAATTTAAGAAAACTGAAAATGCTCATTTTTTAAGGGATTTTATTCTGTTTTGGCTACTTCCAGTTGACTGGTGGCTTTGGCTATTGCTAACCCAGTCCAGGGTAACAGCTGACTGAAAAGAGCTGTGCTCAAAATATTCATGCAAGTATTGCTCTTTGAAGATGCATTTTATCACCAAGAACTAAGGCAATGACTAACTCGTCCCAGATCCTCCCATCACTAGAGTAGCAGAGAAATGTTTAAGAAATGTTTTTATATTCAGAAAACACACTAATCTGATATGGCTTTATGCAGAAGTGTGGCAGATGCCATAGAGTCAAGATGCCTCTTGAGTCTTCTTGCATTTGGAATATTGCTACAGCACGTCCAGCCTGTGCTTAGCAGTTTGATGTTGAAGGGGAGAGCCTGAAATGATGAAATAGCTTGAGTGTGCAGGGGGGAGCTGACAAGAGGGAGGGGAGGCAACCTTACCCTCATTAGCAACATCGTAAACCACAGAGAGAGAATGTCCTTTCTCAAGTTTCCTGCACAGATGCTGGAGATAATTCTGAGTTGTAAAACTTTGCTGGATATAGCTCTGTTTGCAGGAGCTCATTCCAGGTTTGAGGAGGGAGTACATTCTTGTCCGGTCTTCAGACTGATGCAGTTCGGTAAAAAAAAAAAACCCTCACATGCCTAAGCAATGTTTCCTTCCATGTTGTCCTCTGTCAGGAAATGTCTTAATTTCGCTAAGAAGCACAGTTTAACTGAGAACATGCTCAAAACTTATTATTCCCTGTGAAATTTGTTGGCTCATAAGAGAGGGGAGTGATGTCTTGCCATGTAAGTCTCAGTCTAGAGAGGCACCAAGTGAAATAGTAAGGTGGCAAGCAATCCAAGCTCATGCTCAAACGCATTTGTAGTTGTCATTCAGCAAAGTGGTTACATATACATTTTCCATTACATCTTATTGGGTTTAATGGGTCCTTAATGAGTGCACAAAAAAAACCTGTGCAAACCTGCTCTCTCACCTCCAGGCCCTGCACCTGCAATCTCCTGCTCAACACACACCTCAGTAAAATGAGGGGGTTACATCGAGCTGGCTGCCAGTTACTAGCGGGTTCCACAGGAATCCACCTTAGGGCCAGTACTCATCTTCATAAATGACTCTGATGAAGGACTTGAAGGTTTAATAACTA
>WAAB01010564.1:51816-93619 GCA_013389865.1 Piaya cayana | reverse complement strand
TTCTCTCCAAATTTCACTTAGACCTGTAACACTGTCTCTTCCTGCTGTTCAGAAACTAAGTAAGCTTATTTTTCAGTTTTTAAATAATAAAAAATCCATTCTAAGCAGTTGAGACCATTTCTAGTTTGTGGAAATGTGAAGGTTGCTTTGTCTGCCCTTGTCCTTTCTCATGCATCTGATTCTAGAAACAGCCTAGGCAAAGAGTTAAAAAACCCCAAACAAATAAACAAAGTGCTGGGATTGGAGCCCTTTCTTCTGTTTCATAAAATCATAGAATGTCCTGGAGACTGTCAAATGTCATCCATTTACAAGAAAGTTTGGAGGGAGGATCCAGGGAGCTATAGGCCTGTGAAACTAATCTCAGTGCTGGGGAAGGTTGTGGAGAACGTCGTCTTGAGTGCTAATCACACAGAACACACAAGACAACCATGTGATCAGGCCCTGTCAACATGGGTTTATGAAAGGCAAGTCCAGCCAAACTAACCTGATCTCTTTCTGTGACAAAGTGACCTGCTTAATGCATGAGGGAAAGGCTGTGGATAGTGTAATTGGACTTTTTGTCTATTACCTAGCAGATACACAGAAAGTTGGCAGGGTGAACCATGCAGGGGCACGTTCAAATAACATTAAAATGTTGCCTTTTACACCACAGGTGTCTATGCTTCTGTCAAAAGGTAAAGGAAGTAACTTAACATCTGTTTAGAAAATACTGATAATTTGTGTGTTCTCAAAACTTTCTGAAGTGCATGTGCACATTTATTTCTGAAATGCATGTGCACTCATAAAATTTCATAGGATATACTGGAAATTTTAGTGGTGAACATCTTACATGCATAGCTTACACAATAGAACATACACAGTATGGTAATCTTGAGTACATGATACTTATATGAGAGTGTTCTCCTATTTTTAGGTTTAGAATATGCTTTTTATTAAGGATATATGTCTTTTTTAAAATTTTATGGCTGCGTGTGTGTGAAATGATTGAAGTATTGATCTTTCTCAGTATGGTCCAAATTAAGACCAATATTTTTCCTCTAATTTTAAGTTGTTTCATCATCTCTGGAAACTCTTTTTCTGTAAGTATTCCTATTTTAATTTGGATAATTTCAATTTCACTGTTCAGTCAGGCAGCCCTGATTTAGAAATAACAGCAGTTATGATATCATTTTGTTCCTCCATTTGTTAGTTATGTTATGTACAATCTGTGCTCTGTATGACACCATCACACTTTATCTTGTCCACAACTGTTTTTCATAACTGATTAAATGATAGATTTTATTTATATAAATCCTCACAATTAGAAAGGGAAAAAAATATCTTGCCACATAAAGAATAATACATAAATATGAACATGGAATAGCATCTGAAAATTTCAGTTTAAAATTCACACTGAAAAGCAGTAAAACCAGGAGAACATTAGTTCCATCCTCTTCTTTAGTAATTTATAAATCTGTATGTCCAAAACCATAAGGAGTTTGTGATCCAGCTTTGGTAGTGTAACAAGATGTAAATCAATACCATGTGCAAAGATGATGTTGGAGAATGGTAAGATGCAAAGTTATATCTACTCTTTGGTGGTTTAAATTTGTGTAGTTTTTCTTTCCACCCACCCCCTTCTGCCATAGTAATTTATAATTCCCACTACAGAATCCCCCCTAGTCTTATAATATGTTTCTAAGGACATGGGGGAATATCCATTTTATCCCTCTTTAGATGTATGATACACATCATCTACCTATAGTCATCTAATATAGAAAATCTTCTCCTAAGGAAGATGCAGAGCACTTAAGTTAGTCTTATGCTCTATGATGCTTCCTGGAGGAGTCTGTTGCTATATTCTTAGTCAGATATGCACAAGGGTGTAATATAAATAATGCGTAAGATTAATATGTGCTGAGTCTTTGCAATATGTTGCATTTGCTATTAGAAAAGAAAAAAAAAGACAAAAAACTGTTGCACAGGACCACTTTATTTGTAGCTTACTCCTAAGTATAACTTCTGTCTCCCTCCTGTTATCTTATGGGGTGTGTGTCGGATTGGGTGGAAGGGGCCTGGGTTGTTTTGGGGATTCATTTCTGTAACTTTGGGTGGTTGCACCCCTCTGTGTCTTTGTTGTGCGCCCCAGTATCTTAGTGTGTTTATGCTTGCCAGGGCCAGAAACAAATATTGCTTTTGATATTCAGCCTGGGAGTGACTTTATTGGCCTCCGGATTGCAGACAAATGAATCCAATTCTGCCCCCCCAGTCAGGGCCGGACATGAGCACGTGGCTTGTGGGTCTAGGTTGTGACATACATTTTCCTTAACAAACAGCCAGTCTAAGTCTGACAGAACGGATTTAAAAGAAAAAAAAGAAAAAGAGGGACGGATGGGAAAGAAAAGAATAGGCAAAAAGAAAAAAAAGTCACACAGTAGTCAGATATGATTTTTCATCTATGCACTTGAATTGCACTTTGCTTCAACACAATTGAAAGTGATTCAGTGAGTGAAGCTGCTAAGAATGAAGTAGGTGTTTCCAAGTGCCAGTCAACAGAACAATGATTAAAATGTTGCAGAACTGAATGCTAGTGTGCAGAACTAGAAAGTGAAATGAAATGGTAGTGCACTTTGTATCCATGTCAACTAAGTCTCCTAAAGTATTTTAAATACTTATGTATGTTTAAGAAGTGCAATGAGAATAAAAAGGTTTAGTCCAGAACACATCAATGTTTTATACTATCAAGCCACATACTGTCAAGAAAATAGTGAATTACATTTTATACAGACATCACTGCAAGCATCTTTGTCTGATATTTTAGCAGTGTCATCTGTTCCACTGTCAAAGGAATTTTTGGTTCCTGTCTCTGCAAAATTAGTGGGTGGTAGTTTCATGGCTTATGATATTTCTTTTGCCCACTTAGATGAAGCTTTCCTCCAACAGACAGCTTCTGCACTGGTACACATCAGAAATGGCCAACACAAACTGGTTATCATCCTCTCAAGCTATTAAAGTAGTCCATTGTTGGGTAAGTAGAATAATATAATTTCATATGATAAGCTTAGTTAGTTTTACTTACTTTTTGTGTTATTTGTCTTCCTTAAGGGTTAGCCATGGTAGCAGTGATATCCCTTCTATTAGCAGCAGCAATATTTGGAAATCAGTAAAATCCCTCAATTGGCACCAGTTTCTTTCACAACATAGTTTTCAGATTCCTTATTCCTTCCAAAGGTCTTATAGCCACCTGGAAGATGTGAAAAATGAGAAACCAAAGGGTGTTAAGTTCTCCCAGGCTGACCTCTCAAGAGTGCTGTGATTAGTTCCTATTTTTGAAGCTCTGTGGTACAATTACACAGCTAAAATGTAGAGGTGAAGAGAGGGTTATGTGGATAAAATGTTAAGGACTTTAAAAAAATCTCACTTCAGATAAATTAGAGGAGTTTTGATACACATTTGTGTTTCAGATGCTCTAGATGCCTAAGTACATGCATAAACATTTATAAATTGTGTGAAATAATAGAGAGGATAGTGATGGTAAAGTAGTGAGGTAAAATTAAAAACTAAGGAAATAATTTTAACCTATTTGACAAAAATGAATTGGAAGTTTAGAGTATCCTGTTAATGATGCTGCTTTCTTGAGAGTGACTTCAAAGGCACATTTTCTTTATGGATTTCCCAGAAAATCTTGATAAAAATAGACCTAATTCATATCAAACAGCAGTATATTTATTAAGGAAAATTCCAGCTGACCTCCACCAACAAGACAATCTTGAGTAACAGAATATATTAGTCTCTTAGAAATCTGGTTTAGTAGTGGACAGGTATGGTAGGTCTCAATGATCTCAAGGTCTTTTTCATTCAAATTATTCCACAGTTCTATGATTTTAATATCTTTTTGCCTGTTGGTATCAAATATGCAAATATATGTCAATATTATTGCCAAATTAATGGCACTAGATTTAATCTGATATTAATTTACAGGAGGAGAAAAATTGTGGTTTATTACTCTACAGTTTGTCTTATTTGTTGATATTAAATAAGTGAGAAAATTTTGCAATATCGTGGGTGACCAGGTAGTTAAAACTATATTTAGGAATGTTGGCATTAAATTTTAGTAAATTCGAGTACTCGTAATATTTAAAACAGTTTTATTAAGTGAATTAACAGTGAGAAATTTTGTTCAATAGTAAGCAGGAATATAAATTTAAAAGATTATGAAATGTTTTAACTACTGGGTTTACTAGAGAGTTCTTGAACTTGCATTTCTTGATTTTTTTCAGTATACTTTGCATGGCTTTTGTGATTTTGGAATTGGAAAATGGTGAAATCACAGCATCCTGAAAATAAGCAGAACAAAATCTTTGTGTCATATATGTGGTTTTGATGTGGAAGCTCTCCCGAGCTCTGTTGAGGTTTTTGTATAACATTATTATTTGTCTGTTTTGGGGGTTTTTTTAAAGAAAGAAAGCTAAACTTTCTCCTTTCTGGCTTTATGCTGTTTTTCTTTCAATTCCTGATGTACGTCATGCATACTTATAACACAGGCCGATAATAGGTTTCATCATTCTCTCCAGATCTCTAAGTTTAATTTCCGTTGTTGTGCCATTACTGTGTTTCTCTATTAGTTTTTCCTCTTAACTTCTTTTTTTTTGCCATCAAGATAGTTACATTACCTACACTTCTGTCTTCTGAACTGAATTTCCTTCCTCTAGGTAAAACGCAGCCACACAAAAGCGTGCTCAGCCCATAATCATAGTCCGTACTCTACACTGTGCACTCCTGAGCTACAATAGGCGTTCTGCTATTAAGGAAGTGATTTTGTCAGATGCAGGAGTCAAGATGTCTGGGGTAAGAAAGAGGGGGGCTGAAAAATTCATCTGTGTATGAAAGAATGCTGTAGGAAGCACTCAGACATAAAGAGGAAGAAAAACTCTAGGTGATCCCGAGGGGATGGTAAAAATTGCAGTGCTGTGGAGGTGTGCTTTTGGGCATTTATGTTTTTTATAGTGAGAACTGTTCATGTGTATAGTTGTCAGATATGATAATTGTACATGAACAGATAGTCCCAAAGACTGAGTGTTATTCTGACAGTAATCAACAATCAACAGTTAAACGTGAGTGACTTTCAGGTAAAGCTGTCTCAGGTACTTAATTGCATTGCCATGGCTGCTTCTAATTAGTACAGGGGAAAAAAACCCCAAACCAACAAAGTTAAGGCTTGTAAAAGGCGATCCCTATCTCTATGGAGAACCTAGAAGAATCTATCTTTTTCTTTCTGCTTCCCTTTTTTTTCTTTTTCTTCTTTCCTTTCTTTCTTTAAAAAAACACCCAAAAAACAGTTTCTGAAGATATATTTGAGGGTAGGAAGCTAATTTCTGGGGGAAAGGTGACATTTTTCAATAGAGCTAGAGTTTTTCCTGCATTGATCCTCCTTCCTTGGATACAAGCCCTTACAAAAGCTTTTGCTCTTCACTTTTCCCTTGGCCAATGCGCGTCCCTTCTGATACGCAGGTATCCAGGTCCCCTTGTAAAACTAAACACAAACTGAAAAGAGCATTGCAACTTTTTTTTCCTTCCTCCCGTCCTTCCTTTCTTTCCCTCCCATCCTTCCTTCCTTCCCTCCATTCTCCCCTCTAAAAACACTGAATGACTTCGTAACTGGTTGCCTAGCAGAATTAAAGCCTTTGTTAGCAATAGTGAAGGGAATGACAGAACCAACCTTTAACATTTTTATGAACTCTCATTGTATGCAGAGTTCAGCTATCATTTTTATTATCAGAGATGCAGCTCTTGGTAACAGACAAGAGACGCAGGTACCCATACTGAACTCTGTCATTCTGCCTGTTTATGCTGAAAGTATGTGGTTCCTCTCCTTACATGAAAAGAAATAAGCTGTTTTGTGAACACTCATCAATCAAACCAGGCTTACTACTGTGTAGACTGTTCAATTTTACCTTAGAGACAAGTTTATCTTACTACACATATGTAGTCCCATGAAAGCCCTCTTACACCTTGATATTGAGTTCACATTTCTGCAGCAATGTGAACATTTTTTTTTGTTTTTGTTCATCATTTTGAAATTCTTTCTACTTCATCTTCCTTATGCTGCCTGGACACACCACAGCCAATAAGATGCACTCTTTTCTAAGCAGCTGAAGGAAGTTTTCAGGAGAAACTGGCTGGAGAGATATTGCTTTCACTTAGCATCATCACTTTCGCAAGACTGTATGAAAATTTGAGGCATGTAAAGACAAGGGTAACAGAGAATATATTATTTTTACCTTTGCCCACAAAAACGGGGAGAAACTCTTATAATTTATGAGTGCAAATATGTGTCTGGTTTGAAAACACAAAACAACAACAAAGAAACCCCATTTTTGCTAGAATGAAGAAGTCTAAAATAACTTCAGATTTTATTTCTACCATAGAATTTTCATTTAAATACTGTTCTTTCAAGTTTCAAACAATACAAATGGGCAAAATAATACTCAAATACAAGCCACCTGAAACCACAAGGTATTTCTGCATGAGGCTTTCTCCTTGTGCTTGGCCAATGCAAGAGACAAGTAAGCAATAAAGAAACTAAAATGGAGTGTTAGCTATGATTCTCAATCCTGCTATGCAGCCTTTTCACAATAACAATTTTGAGCCAAGATTCTGGGAGCATGAAATACCTCTTCATCAAAAATACATAAGAATTTCAGTGGGAGAGGTTTGGAGCTGTGTTCAGTTATGAACTCTCTGAGAGTCCCATCTAAACATTACTTTCAGAACTTTGTAATATAGGCTAATGTCATGACGCAGAGTCTGTTTAACTTTTGTGGCTAGTTGCTCATGGTAGCTTTTCTTGCAAATAAGCACTGCATAGTCAGAGCCTTTCAGAAATTTATGCCACTGACACCAAGCTACAAGAAAAAAAACTATGAATATTCTGGGTAAACAGATAAGAGCAGTATTTAGAATAGGGAAGTGGGCTAGGATATGATTATCATTTCTTAGACAATACCTGCACCACCCTATCCCAAATAAGAATGTGCCCTCAGTGCTTCACAAGCAGAGTTACTACTGTTTATAAGCTGCACTTGTAAATGCAGATGCCATAGAAAGAATTATCATCACCAGCAGGGGTTATCAGGTGTGATACACTCTTTGAGCATCATTGAGAAGCTTCCATTAGCAACCCCAGGCAGCTGGGAGAATATGCCGTAAGTCAAAGATTTTCTAGGACTGAAAATACAAATCCATAGGAAAAATGAAGGTTAGAAGGGCAGAATAGCTTGTGTGTATGTGTTTATGCAAAAGATCTAGCTTGCAGCATATATTGCCATTGGGGGAAAATAATTGGCCTTCTGAAAGAAACCATTTCTTTGATATTGTCTTTAGGATCAAATTTCATACTGATTTGAAATCCTAAGTATGATTTTTGATAATTTATGGAGATACACTGAACAAACTCTTATCTCCAGCTCATTTAACCTCCTACAGGCTTTTGTAAATGAATTTATCAAAAATGGCATAGCGTCTAAATACTTTAAAAACATTTTTTAAAGTTATGGAAAGAGAAAATATATTGTAAAAAGTGAGATTGTGAAATCAAGTTCTCCAGAGTTAGGAAATGACAGAACTTAAATTCAGTGCAACCTAAATTTTAGCATTTAAAACTGTATGTGGAAACTGTTAATGTCTGAGACTTTCACATTCAGTCCTGCAGCCTTGGTAGCACAGATTCCTAGCAGCTTGTGTTCTTCTTTGTGAGTGTATGAGAGTAGTGGTGGAAACTTTAAATCCAGTGATAATTTTAAATTTACTTTAGGTATATGTGCTTTCATGATATTATTACAGAAAATTTTTTTAAAAGAACACCTATTCTTGTGAATGGGTATTTAGTAATCATTTTTTGCCTTATACAGTCATGACTGGGGGTCAAAAATAGCAGTCCATTGTACATTTTAAATTTCAGCTACAGCATAAAACATAAACAGAAGATCATCAAGCACTGGCAACACCAGTTCTCGTGTTTACCAAATTCTCAGTGTTTTCCAAATTTAATTGGCTTTTAATGTAGATACATTTTTAGAAATCTAATTTCCTGGCAGAGACATTAGTTGAAAAATGTCACTTGTGCATGTGTATTACCTCATGTTGTGATGCAAGTCATGGATTCTATTTTTAGCATTGATGTAACGTCTGTGTAAATACATGGTCAGGTCAAGAAGGCTGTCTCTGATTTCTAAAAAAAGGAATAGCAGATGGCCATCCTTTTAAATACTGTAGATTTTTAAAAAAATATCTTTAGATGAAAATGAGTTCTTTATAATTGAATTAAGGTACATTCTGCTTAATGGGAGTGAGCTGAGGAATCCAATAGGAAAACATTATCTTTTCAGAATTTCCCCGAGTTGTTTATTTTGGTGAATTCAACATTTATCTTACAATTGGTGTGTTCTGTGAGGGCATGGTGTGGATGTGTGGTTTCATTTCAGAGAGGAGAAAAATGACCAAATGAGATTAAAGTAATGGCTTTCCTTCTTTCAGTGGCAGTATTTGCAAGAGAGTTGATTGATGTTTTGCCATTTTCACATCTTGTTACAGTCCTTGTCATTTGAATGAATTGTTAGAATTTTAATGTTGTGAACACTCTGTAAATTATAGCTTAGGTACTCCCACCTTGTTTATATACTGAATTTTGATGGACCTATCCATTTTATCTTTCTTTAGTTTGTAACTTTACTAACTGCTAATGCAATGAAATATATGACCAATCAAACCTCAAAATGTTTAAAATAAAGCAATAACATAATCCATTGTGTTTCATAGATGTACGAGGTACCATATCCCAGCACTCTATTGAATGACACTGGGGAGATTTATATGCATGGGTGTCTCTTGGAGTTGTTTTGGTTTTGGCTAGCCCAGTTTCAATGAGTGCCTTCCCACTGAGGTAAGACTATCTTCCAGCTGTGTACCCTTCTACGTCTCTGTCCATGGGATAAAAGAGGTAAAAATGAGAAGTGAGTATATGGAAGAAGAGCCATCGTGCCCACTAACTCATGTAAGAATGCTTGCTGGGGCAGGTAAGGGGAGCTGACAGTGTCAGTGGCTGGAACTGAACTGGGTAGTCTGTTCTCTGGAGAGGGAGGAGGAACAAAGGAACAATGGGGGAAAGGAGAGAGACAATAGGAGTTAAAGGAAGAGATTTTTTTTTCCTTCTTTTTAACCTTGGGACTAATCTTCCTTAACTATTTTTCCTATCAGCCAATTTTATTCTGCTGCTTCCCTTACATTTTCCCCTGCTCTTCCCCTCTGGAGTACCCATAAAATAGAAAAAAGTTTAAAAGAAAGAAACCAACCATGGAGAGAAAACAGCATAGTGTAATTTTTGCTCCAGGACTCTGTAGATTGCTTCACCATTCATATATTTTGTAACGCTCAGTGATGTTTTGGAATTACCAGATCTGGTCTTGTCAGTAGTTGCGATGAGATAAGACTGGGCAGAGGGGTGATATATGTCACTGGTTTTAATTCTGTCTATAACTCATCATGTTTCCTGTTTGTGCAAACATATTTTGTGTAAATTGGCATGTATCATGGGAATAAGGTTTCAGTCAGAACTTAACGTGTGCGGAAACTGTTTTGATCGTGAAAGCAGTTACATGTTAGAAGACTGCTCATGTATGCCGAGAATGAAACATTTCTGAATGTGTGACCTGACTTTTTCTTAGCAGAATATTGGGAGGTTTTATTGAAAGCACAAACATTCTGATTCTCTTTTTCGGTACATCATGAGCAGGCTCTCAGGTGTTTTCTTAATCAGTAGAGAGTGAGTTAAAAATGCTATTGATTCTTATTAGTAGCATATTAGTCTTAGCTGAAGCAGATGGCTAGAAAAGACATTAGGCAATGAAGACTCAAGCTTGAAATATTAAATGAAGTATACTTCTTTAATATTCAAAAAAAGAGTTCTTTTTGAAGTGAAGATAAACTTAGAAACATAGGATAGTAGAAAATACACCACTTATTTTAATAATCTATAATTAGTAAGGAAATTATCTTCATCTATGAGTCTAAGCTTTTTTAGAAAATGAATCAACAAAATGAATAAGTCAGAGAGAATTATTTTCAACATGTTCCTATTTCTATTATTTTTATTCTGTGGATCTGTGTATGCTCACACTGTGCTTCTGCCCTACTTTAGCAGTCAGGTGGTTGGTTTTTTTCTTCCACATCTTTGATTACACTATCGTAAAAATGAAAGGCGCTTCATCAGATTTTAGTTTTGGTCTGGGGATTTTTCCTGGCTCTCAAGGCTGAATGGGTATTTAAGCAACTCATAATGCAACAATTGTTATTCTGAGGGAAAAATAAAAAGCAATACTCATCTGAACATCTCAGTAGCATGATGAAAAGGTAATGGCACCTCTGTAGAATAGAATAAAATCAAATCCTAATTGTTTTGGTAAATTTGACTTGCCAGCAAGTCATGCTTTAATCTCTGCATAAATTGGAAGCCTTTTCTCTGTTCAAATTCCTATGAGGTTGCTTTCTTTTGGCTTCTGCCTACTTAATTCAGCTCAGCTAGTGAATGCTTTTGGATAATGTCATATTTCCATCAAAGAAGTCAAAGTTGGTGAGAAGAATGGTGTCAAACTGCTATTATTCAATCCAGATGAGTTTCAGTGATAAGCCTTTGGTCTGGCAGATTCCTCAAGCACTGTAGAGGATGTTAGTGAAGAAACTGAGGTGCAGGAGCCAAGTGTGAAGTTACTTGCCCAGCTCACCTGCAGTTAGGGTAAACTGTAATTTAGATTACAGCAAATGAAGCTTCTGGTGCTGGTGGCTGATGAAGAAGAGTATGACAGCTATTTCACTAGTTTTTGTGAAGTAGCTGGGCAGAGAAGGGAAAAGAAGGAGGATTAACATCTCTCATTTCTTTCTGAAAGTACGCTAGGTCATGGGATAATTACCCGTTTATGAAGTTACAATTTTAGTCTGGTTAAACATGCCCTGCTTTTCCCTTTTTTTTCTACTTCTAAATAGAGTGTATTAAAACATTCTTTACAGTAAGGATGCTAAATATTGAGTCTAACCCCACTTAACTGAAAATCCATTTCACTCAGTAAAGCACTGCCTTCCTTATGGAGCAAAAGATGCATTAGCATGAGAGAGGCCACCATATTCCCAAAATAGAGTTGGTAATTACCATTATTTCTGAACAACGGCAAGTCATTAAAATAAAAAAGGTGATATCTGTCAGATACTTGTAGAGTCTTGCAGTGAAACAGGTAGTTTCAAGCACAAACTAGTGGAAATAATGTAAAACAGTCTGGGGTGTATATTGTTAATTGGTTTGTTCAGTCTAAAGGGTGGAATGAATTAAAAAAAAAAAAGAGCTTTTTAATAATTATTTCTAACCACTCTTTGTAAAAGTCCTACTGAATACATATGCAGGAACCCTAGAGTTCATACAAATCCTGCTATTTATCAATCTGTTTGGATGACCTTGAGATGCTATCATCCTGACTCCAATCAGCTATATTCTTCGGAGAGTCTGGGAGGAGAGCTGGAGGGGACACGGTGGAAAATGCATAAGTAAGAAGAAAAAAAATAAGAAAAATGTTCTTTTCTGGAGAGCTTGAGTTATAAGATTAGATTATAGCTAGCAGAATCAAGGGCACATAGGCATGGCACATGATGATTATGATTTATGGGAGCATTAAAAAAGAAGAAAATCAATATATATTCTAAAAGTTCTGTTTTGCTCAGATTAATCTAAGCCCCCTCCTTGGGTTCGTGATGACAGAGGAAGGCTGTGTTGATAAGAACTTTTCCTTTTTTTCCCCAAGAATAGTTTCAATAACAGTTAATGTACAAATCCAGCTTTAAAAAATGAACCTTTTGTAGCTTTTCACTTTAAAAACCACAAGCCAGTAGGTACAATTTGCAATAAATTAAAGGTCAAAAGTGACGTTTGATAGCTATCTGCTACTAATAAACAAAGTGATAATGCAGTACGTGAAGATTCTATTACCAGGGTACAAAACCAAAAGATTAATCTCTCCATAAAAAATCTTCTCCCCCTTCATCGCTTTCTGCCAGTTGTTTTCTTTGTTCTGATGCCTGTGGCAAAGTGGTATCTTCTGTTGAAGATCTGTGCTCTTTTTACTTTTATAATTTAGGAAATCATAGATCTAATCATGTATTTGTAACCAGTTAAAAAATGTATCATAATTTTTTGTCTGATTAATGCTATATATTGATTTGATACAGTTTTCTTATTCGGTTGACTGAAAATATTTCTCATGAACTTAGCTATTTTTAAAAAATATACCTACAGAAATATTTTTATCTAATAATATTAAGTGTAATGTTTCTAGGATTATAGAGAAGAAAAATTGCAGTAAAATAATAGTCAGCCACGTAGCCAAATACCTGCCTCTACCTCCTCTATCCTATAAACATCATAACAAAACAACAGTCAATATACAGGATGAGGAGTGGTGAAGACACAGTTGAGGTATTTCTGCTACATAAAGACAAGAATGCTTTTTGACTAGAAATGGTAAATGTGTTGTACGTATTTTCTTAAATGTCTATGTAATCCTTACTGGTACTTTAGTGTTTTAAAATACTGTCTTTGAAGTGTTCTTTCTTCAGCAGTTATTTATAAAGACAAAATAGAAAAAAAGCCAACCCAAAAACTCCTTTCAAGCAGCAGTATCTTAAAAATAAACCAATGGCTTTTTTACTGAAATAGTTTTGTTCCTGAAGGCCCAGCTTCTTGTAGGAAACCTGTTAGAGTATCTGCTGTAAAGCAGGCACCAATTAATGGGGCATCCCTCACCACCTCCCCTCTAACCCTCCCCAGTAAAACAAAACCTGCCAGAAAAACAATCTTATGTTATAGGATGCTTTACCCATGTAAAAAAAAAATGTATTTTCTACACTTCGACAATACTTTTCAAGGTCTAGCATTTGTACATTGTTTTTTAAAGGTCTCCAAAGTTAAGTCTAAGTCCTTGGAATGGCTGTAGGTATAGTTACAGACTACAGAATTGTAATTACTGCCCTGCAGAATATTAACAAAAATATGAACTATGGAATATCCCAATTAACTTTCCTTTGCCACTGAACACTCCACTCCCCACATTTCTGTATGTTTGTGTTTATTAATAGCATTTAAAATGCAAATATTTCAAGATACCTCTAAATGGCACTAAAACTTGTCTTAGAAAAATAGTAATGTGGGTAAATAATTACGAAATAGGTCTCTGTTGTCATTCTGGTCTTAGAACAAAACCATGTTTAGATAATGAGAATTTGATTTTTCTTCAGAAAAATTATTTAAATCCTAACTCTTAAAAATAATTTCACTTCTATATTAATTTCTTAAAAACTCATGTATGTCTTTATAATTAAACTAAATATTATGGGTAGGGTGCGTTAAGGTTGAAAAGTGCATGTTAAACAATAATGTGGTTAAGATGAGAAGAAAAGGCAGTTCATGGTATAATGTATCTCCAGATAACAACTTTAAAAGATGCCTGGCAGCAAAAGTGCAGAAGACTGATATTTCACAACAAATATGTAGGGGAATTCACAGCCTGCTAGAATTCACAATAAACAAGAAAAACATAGAGACTGCACACAAGTTTTTACCTTCCTCTAACTTCCTTCACAATAAAAATAATATAGCTGCTCTGTAAGTGACATGGAAGACAATTCGCGACCCCAGTGAATAACCAATATCTGGACTCCTGTACCGATCATAAACAGCTAGATGGGTGCTTTCTTGTTTTGATCGCTGAGTGGCAGAGAAATCAAATAAACTGTCATATTATAAGTTTAACAGATACATTCCTGCTAGAGAAATGTTAGTGTATTTTTCCTCAAAACACAGAGAAATGTTGTTCTATAATAAGTAGTAAAATATGAAAAGAGGTAAATATTTTGAACATTAATTAAGCAGGTTCTTTTCCAAAAGTCTCTTTCCAATATTCAGTCTGTTTTCAGTGACAGCAGTACTGCTGTTTCTTCACTGTAGCTGAGCTAGGATGCCAACAATGACAACTTCTTTAGCTGTACATCATTGATAACACACCAGTATTGCTCCTGTGGCAGGGATCTAGATGTGGTGACAATGCTGAAGTTTGCTCTGATGTTTTGTTCCTGCTATGTATTTACATAAATGACGTGTAACTTTCCAGATGCAAACAAAGCTGAAGAGATGCACAGGCCTTCCACTGACATATTCCCACTAGTCATCTACAACTTTTTTTATTAAGTGTTACATTACTGGGGAAGATGCCCTTGAGGAGTAAAGTTGCATTGTTCCTGCTAAGTTAACACATACGTTAAAAATCACATTACACTTTCCAAATGATTTTGCTAGGGTTCTGGCCAACATTAACTTCAGAAATAAAGCACGTAGTGACAGGTTATGTATGAGTCATTGTAGAGTATGCAGTATTATGAGAGTTGTTGTTATGGCCCTCATCAGTGTACCGCCAGGCACAAAATGTGTAATATATACATATGTACAAACCAATATTTTGTGCTGTAAACACACACTTCTGATCATGGTAAACTCAATAAAAGTGGTATTTTCCTATTTGTTTTCTTTATGACATATATGGAGCTAAGCAACATTACGTATTTTGCTATTCTTTTGATATGTTACCTTAATACTGCGGACTGCTAAGAGAAAATGTTAACTTATGCAAAATCTAGTGTGGGCTTTGAAAGCTGTAACTGCAGTTAGGCAGGCCTGACACAGACATTATATTGTGCTGTAATTTGACACCTGTATAATGGCTAATTCCTGCATAGGGATTAACTCAGTAAGACACCAAACCACCTTTGAAAGATATTAAATGTCTCCAATACTTAGTAGCTCAGTAAAAGTTAAAAATAATCTTCAATTTCAGTGTTAGCCTCTTAATGCATTGAGAAACAGGCATGCTACCTAAAATAATAACTATACAGAAACTTTACAAAAATCACTTCACAATTCTAAAACCGCCCCTGATAAAAAAAGAGTAAGTGCTTTTCTTATAGTGCTTTTAATTGTTTTAATATTTATATTTCTTTTTTCCTCCTAACCCCTTTTGTTGTCTCCTTCAGAGCCTTCCTGATCACAAGATGTATAGTGGCAGCTGAATCTGGGTAAAAAAGAGATTCTAGTTTTCTTTTGCTACTGTAAAAGACTTCTAGTATTTTTCCAAGACAGTTTGGCAGAGCTTGTATTAATTTACAAAGGAAAAAATAATTAGGCTGTGTAGTTAAGGGGATTACATAATACAATAGTGAATCCCTGAACAGATTTTTATGGACAAAGCACAATGTGATGTAATTTTAAAATATTATGAAGCACTATGAGAAGCCTTCCAGGTTTGTTTTGATGAGCATAAAAGATTTAAAATTAAAAAATATAAAAAGATTAATCTGGTTTTATAATGATCAATGCATCTGTGAAAAGAGGTCAAGCTTCAGGTCCCTTGCCATCTTGTGTACTCACTGTATGACGTGCACAGTGGAAATGAAAGCAGGGCCAAGTTGCATCTCTGTAGTAATTTCACTCTACTTGTACAGATACAAGTTTCTTCTCTTAAAGCTGTTACTCTGATGTAAGAAAAAGACAATTAACAACAGCAACTTCTTTAAAATAACAGAGGAAATAGGATATAGTGTGCTATATGCTATTAGAAGATAATTAGATGAGATGGTTTATTAATACTGCAGCCTATCTGCATTGAGAAATGAAGTGAGAAAAATGTCTTTCCTAGAGCTGCATGTCAATCCCTTAGGAGAGTCCCAGTTGGTCAAGGCAGTACATGTTAATACATAGTCTGAAGTCCAGCGTAGACTGTAATTCGATACTAGAAGTCAAGAACTTCTGTTGGTATTTTGTGGGTATGAACAAACTCAAGTATGCAATTTGTAATTAGCATACAAAATGGTATGTGAAGCAAAGTTAGTGCATTTGATGTTCATAGTTAAGTTCAGAAATCTACTTAGCTCTAGGTGTAAACTTTTTATGACTATGAATGGACTCCTAGACATTGAATTTTTCAGTCTCAAGTGTTGTATTACCTGTTAATTGTATTCTACTGATCACAAAAGCACTACATCACATTGCAGGTGTTAGATACAACTATATAAAAGGCTTCTTGGTCTTCTGTTGCAAAACACACGAGAGAAATATGGCCTAGTAGATATCTTCAGTTTACAAACTGAGTTGAAAAAAGGGTAGAACTGTGGGGCTCTGTCTTTATTGGGTTTGGAGTGGAAGGGCCCTTCTCTTCATGCAAAGCACTTGTAGCCTCGTCCAGGGCGAGGACTATGTCTGCATTAGAAGTGGAAGCCGTTTTTAGGTGTTAGGTTTTTAGGTTTATCTCTTTGTTGGATACATTGGGGTCAGAGACATGCAAGGATGATAAAATGATCATATTTCTGTGCTGATGAGTGAGGGATGTTACATTTTATGGATAGCTAGGAAAAGAAGCAAAACCGGGTGGGACCATGTTGGAAGTAACAGGGAGAACACTATAGTGTTCCCTATTGGAAATTGAAAGAGTAAGGAAAAGAGAAAAAAAAGACAAAAGCACATGCTCTTCAAGGCAGTGAAAAGTAGTTGCTGATGTCAGAAAATATGCAGATAAGTCACTCAAAGAATTTTTTGGCCTATGTTACTAAGCCAACTCAGGGGTTAGAAGAAGTAAAGGCATGTGTTAGGTCACTTACCTGAGTTAAGATATATCATCTCTTCTTTGCTTTGTCAGCGTAAACTGGCATTGCAAGGATGAAATTCTACGTAATGCTGTTATCAGATTTGGACCAGGAGTGCGTATATGGGTGGCTAGTGCCCTGTTCTAGTTGTGAAGAGTAAAGTACTTGAGGATTTAATCGAAACTGGCATATTGATCAATCCCAGGGAGCTGGAGCTGCTGGTTGATAACCATTAAGATGAAAATAGCGTAATAGTACCCAATAATTTTTAAATGGCATGGAACAAAGTCCCTGAAGCAAGCCTTATCTGAAGATGAGAAAAAAAAATCAATAGAGCATCTGATGAGGTTTGTTTGGGGTGCTTGACTGCACAGTCAGTTGTGTTTTAAATGCCATAAATACGTTAGCATCTCTCCAGAGATGAAACTGATATCTTTATTACTAATTTGTAGAGATATCTTTTAATTTATTATTTTATTTAGATTTAGGAAACTATTATTTAGTGTAAGTAAAAGTACCTGGATTACACATATTACACGTTTTTTTTCTAGATTTGGTCTGGTGGTCTAAATATCAAATGTCAGCTTCCTGTCAGTCTGCAAAAGTTATATTTGGATGCTTTTATTAACACACAGGCTCACAGGTAGAGTTTTTATATGTCTACAACCCTCTTAACAATCAGATGTTGTTGATGGCCACCTTGAAATTGGGTTTTGTAGGTGGCATTTAAGGCAGATCTTTCATAATTGCATTAAAATCTCTTGGAAACTGATCTTTTGACATTTGTTACCTGCTATCAAAGAAATAGTCAAACATGCTTTCTTGTGCAGGCTCTGATCCTTTTATATCTGTACATCTTTTTTTTTTTTCAAAGTGATTCTTTGCAGATATACTTTACAGGGGTATTTTTGTCATGTAATTGGAGAATTTCAACAGTCAGCTCTAGCTACGTCTAATTGCATTCTTCATGATAATCAGCTTCTTGGCAAAGATTTCTAGCCTGTCTATGTATGCAAATGTTGTTAGTCCTCTATTTGACTCAGAGGATGTTCTCGTACTCCCTGGTACTCTTTTCTCTAGAACATGTGGTGTGCTTGCTTACAATCACGTCTTAAGCAGTTCTAAGATGTTTAAAATATTTGCCCAATGTCAAATTTACTGTAGTAGTACTCACTGTCTAGAAAAACTGGGCATGTGTTAGACTGCAGAATGTCTTAGCAATATTTTCAGCTGAATGCTACTCAAACAAAATGCTGAGTATTTGAAGAGATCAAACCCATAGGATTAGATAGCCACTTTCTGATAGTTTGTTTACTAAAATAATCCAGTATATAGACATTAATTTTATTTTTCTTTTTTATGACATTCAAATTTCTAAACTTGAAAGAGCCCATAGGTTAAATTGTTGAAGGGTTGGGCTTCGCTAAAAAAATTTAAAAAAACTGTACTATTGTTGACTTTTTATTAGACTATGTATCTTGGTTATAACTCAGTAAGGTTACCATTTCTATCTGGACAGTTTTAAAATGTTAATTGAACTTTATTGGTTTCCTAAGATGATATTGAATGCAGAACTAATACCACTGACTGACTGTTACTGTAAGTTGTATTGAAAACTGAACTGGAGACTTTTTCCACTTAATATTACACACATTAGGTTGCTTAGGACAATGCAAAGTAAAGCTTAAAGCAAAACCATCACCCTATATTTGAAGATTTCACAGTATGCATGCATGGAAAATTGTTATCTGCTCTTCTAACTGCAAAATTTCAAAAATCTCCCTTTGGCAAACCTGAATGTGAGTTGAGCTATATCATAAATTCTTAATGTGTTTATACATGTTAACCTGCTAGCAAATTATCTGTGTGACTTTTGCTTTGTTTTAGTCTGAGGAACTCCTTTAGTCTATGATAATTAAATTATCATGATTATACACAAGGCTTAATGCATCACCATGACTTATGTTTGGGTTTTTTAATTATTTTTTTCTTAAAATTTATTTTATGGTTTAATAAATAATGGTTCCAAAAATATTCTTCCGCTGTTATAGGCTTGATATCTTTTTGTGTGTGTGCAGAACCTCCCTTCCTCATGAGTCTCTTTTCAAATACTTAGGCAAAATTTCTCAGTTTATATCGATCAGATTGTTCTTTACTTAAAGCAGAAGAAACAAGTTTAGTCATCTCCTACGGTTTTCTGAAATGCTGTGTGGTAGTTTAGTCAACTGATCCTCGTAAGGCTCAGTCCATCCAAAGCAACACCAAGGTCTTAAATTGTCTCAGTGTGTTCTGGCCACGTTTTCTCAAATTTGTTGACAAAAGAACAGGATAAAATAGAAAGCTTCCACCTTAGTCAATGCATTTTTGTCTGTTGCAATCTGTATAGTGGAAAAAAAAACCCCAAACCCACATCTTTTTGGTGTTCTTTATGAGCTGATACTGATTAAAATCATGGTGACACCTGTAATATCTTTTTGACAGAACGTGGGCCATGACTCAAGAAGCTTTTTTAATATTAGTTATGAGTATAGTAGTGGAACACTCTCTAGATGGCTTTACCTTTTTTTCCCTATAAGTACAGCTGCGTGTTAATGAAACACAGATTTTTTTTTTTTTTTAATTGAAGTACATTGAGTAATTGCAGTACTTCTAAGTTTCATAGTTTTGTGCTCATAGGTATGGCTCAGAACACATACAAGTTCTTCTGTTTCTGATCAAAATTTTACAACGTGTCTATAAGAAAGAAAAATGTGGTTTAAAATACCATGCTATGTAGTGGTTTTGAATGCTTCTTTGGTGTTACATAGACCACATTCCCATTTGACCTCTGAAGTGTGAATGCATTATATGGATATCATATGCATTATTGGACATGCAAGATATCCTGAATGTTAAAACACCTGTATTTTAAAGAATACCAAATTACTGAAGTATCAGGTGTTCTCTTATATGAGATTTGAATAATTGTTTCCATACGGCATATGATAAAAAAAGCTGTTGCAACCAAGGGTTGATAATCTTATTGCTTTTATTCCAGATGGTCCAATTTGTGCATTTGCATAAATATTAAAAATTTAAGTGTTTTCTTTGAGAATCAGCTGAACAGTGTCCTAGGAGCCAGCAATGTCTCTTCTGGGCTGATTTACCTACTGCATTTGTTTTCAATATAACTCTTAAGTCAGGCAACTCTTTGTGAACAGATATTGTGGAAAGAAATTTACATACAGTTTACGTACATGTTTTGAGTTAAGTTGCATTTTAGATGAGTTTAACCCACTTTATTTCTAGCCAAAAGGAAACATAAAGGCTGAATAAATATTTAAGTGAATTCTGCCTGAGTATGTAGAAAACAGATGTAAATTACCAAGACAAATTGCCTTTGTATTAAACTTTTCTTGCAAAAAAAAATCTTTTGAATAGCTCATTAAAAATACCTTGTGGGTAAATTTTCTGATAAACCAATATCCTCCAGAAAGAAGCTAAAGTAGTTAAGTGCTTGAAAAGTTTCTTTTTTCCTTGTCAAGTAAAAGGTTCATCCTCAGAAGAAAAGCTTGGATCTCTGTCTGTTTGGATAAATTTTTATGTTTACTTAGTATACTAGGAGAAAAATACTATTGAGTGAACTATGTATTCTTTAGGAGCACCTGAGGATGTTGTCTGGCTCTTTCTAAAGCCTATAAACTCTCAAGATTATTTTTTTCTTTAACCTCAACTGGCATGTAAAATAGATATTGAAATAATGCCGTAATAAAAAGGAAATATCTGTATTTATTTATTTTTTTAATAAAAAGTAGAGTTGGTGTCAGCTGGCTGTTCTTATCTCCATCCTGGTTCATCTCTTGTACAGAAGAAATATTTTAATGTTATTGTTACACAGGATTTGAAACAACAATTATATAAAGTCTTTTTACCCTATGTGTTTTTCTGAATATTCTACTGCTTTGCCCTGCAGTCTTTTCTGAAATAACACTTGTCCCATTTGCGCTCCCAGCTGCAGCAAATACTAGACACAATTTGAATAACTATACATTTTTCATGCCTTGCCTTGAAATATTCTTAAATATTACTCTAAATTATTTGCAAAGAGTTCATTTTTGGAAGTTAAGCTCATTAATTAACTATATTTTTTTCTACTGAATACTGATTTTTATTGAACTCTTCTTCACACAGGTGAGTGGAGGCTAGAAGATATTATGGTCAACTGGAAATCTTCCAACAAAATGTCTCTGCATCAGAAGAGGTAAATTTAACTATATAACAGATATTTGTGGTAACAAACACCTCAGTTTTGCAGAGGGAGCTTCTTACATTTAGGATGTATTTGTAGACGAGGAGCTTTAACCAAAAAGTCTGTAAAATTTTGCCCTTACTCCCTTAGATTTTATTATCTCTATATCTCAACACTTGCTTGTGAAGTCTTGTTGAAGTTTTAACCTCTGTGAAATGTGTCTTAGGAAGCTTGCAACTTCTTGAGAAAAACATCTATGGTTCACGACACTTGCAAGGCTCCCTTTGCACAGCTGGCAGGCTGTGTGTCCTGTGAGAAATAAAGAACTATATTCTTCTCTGAAGTTTTGAGTTCCTCCAGTATAGCTTCCAGTATAGCCAGTGCAGCCTGTATAACCTTTGCAAGAAAGAGTATGGTGTCTTATGTTTGCGGTTTGACACCGTTGTTTGTCTGAGATGACTTGAGAACAGTAGTTTTGGATGTGTGAAGAAAATTATAACCTTTATTGGAGGGTTCATGTTAAGTTACAACTGATAACAGAAAAGCCTTCCAGGGGAAGGACTTTCTCCTTACAGTTGGTCCTAGGCAGAAATCATCCATCTAAGATAAAGAAAAGGCTTCATACTGTCCACTGTGAGCTAGCTCACTGCTACCACACATACACAGAAATGAAAGGTCAAAAAATAATAAACCAAAATGCAAAAATAATAAACCAGAAGGTTCTAAATAAAAGTGTTGGAAAAAAGTGACATCATATATCCAATAGCTCTAAACTATCAGAATCTTAGAGAGAAACAGTTGAATTGTCCTATTTCAATGGAAAAGTAGATCACAGGCACATCCCCACCACCGAAGAAAGCTAGGAAAAGCAAGTTTGTAGTATTTTGAATGCAGTTAATTATTGTATATGCTATTTTTATTGTAAACTTAAAGGTTATTCCCTATTTAGTACAAAATTAGAATTATGTCTAGCTAAACAAGGCTATTCTACTTGCATTATCGCTACTGCCTAATAGTAGATTTGCACAGTTTATTAAGTACCAATTATGTTCCCCAAACCTGTCAACATTAACCCCTGAATATGTGTTAGAAGAGATACAGACAAAGTGCAGGCAAATAAGGAGAGCCACTCTCTAATAATCTTCCAGAGTGGAGCAGTGGGCAGGGTAGTCAAATGCATTAGCATAATCCTGTGATGTGAATGTACAAGGCTGAGAAATATAAAGCACCTGAAAGACGGATTTATGTTAAAAACTGTAGGTGGTGTAGTAGGTGAAAAATTGCCCCTTATGGTGACATATTATGATACATTGATGTGATTATTAAAACACCAGTGTAAACCTAAAAGGCATCTGCTTTTAATATCTGATGTTTAAGTTTTCTAATCCTCTTGAGAGGAAAAGTAGTAAAACCCGTGTTTATTTGATTGTACAGCATCATAAAAAAGATGTGGTATTTAGAGTAGCAGTATTACAAATCTTGATATCTAATATTGGTCACAAAAAAAAACCCCTTACAAACAACTTGTTTGAGAATTTTTTAACTTTTCAGTGTGTTATCCATCTGTCTAAGCTGTTTGTATTATAATCAGAAAGCATTGAGTCATAATCTACAAAAATAGTATAAATAAAACATTCCAGTGAATCTCGTACTGGAGATAAGCTCTTGTGATAATATATGAATTTTCTTATTCTGCCCTCTCCATTACCTTGCCAGTAGATGTGGCAAGATACTAGTCCCTCACATCTCAAAAGCAATACCTTCAATATTATCAATAGAGATTTCTGGCTTCTTAGTATTTCAACTTTTTAGCTCACTCACCAAACCAGTAAGTATTCATCACATATTTTTTGATTCATAGGACACAAAATTGACAGACTAGTTTGAAACAGCGTTTGTGAAGGTACGGAAGTTTTCTGATGAAAAAGCTCTTTCCATTCAATGAGAAGTTGTCTTGTTAATGTAAGCCATTAGAAGATAATAACTCCAAATAGATAAGATTAAGAAGCCTACTTTCAAACATTCATTTACTTTTCTCCTTGCATCTAATTTTAGTACAATTCAAACTTCAGTGTGACTTCTGCAAGGCTAATATTTTCCTATAAATGTGTGAAAGAGACAGCATGATGAAAACTGTAGCAAAAAAAAAATCAAACCAAATCCAAATATGATAAACCAATTGTTAACTTTGCTAACATTGTATCATGAAAATATTATTTCAGAATAAGAAAGCACTGCAAAGTATTACTGATCTTCCATCTTCCATACCAGAAGTACGTTAATTCAAATGTTTTGCTCTCAGCCTAACACTCTACCCCATGTGCACTGAAATGCACAAGGCACATTACTTTTATCATACTTCTGTGCAGAATATGTTTGCCCTAATTTGTCAGTCCTGGATGAGATAACTAATTATTTAAAAAATTAAGATATTCTCACAAAGCTTTGAAGTGGTAAAAAACCACTACTTTTTCACTTTTAACCAAAATATTTTTTAAAAAACTTTCAAAGACATACAGAACAGTAATTAATTATGGTGCCTCTGGGTTTTAAAAATACTGTAATTTTCTAATTACAGATCTTCCAGAGTTACATATTCTGATTTATTGTGAGATACGTGCTTATAACTTTATTAAGGTTAAGAGAGGTAATACGTAACTTCAGAAGAGGGAAAATGTATCCTAAAAGACTTAAATGTCATATGCATAACAGATCATAATGTATAATAGAAACAAAAACTGTATCAATTTTATGATACATATGGGAATGAAAAACTACATACTCTGTCTAGACTTTAGTAAAAGTTCTAGTGAATATATCTGAAGAAGGAAAAAGGAAGAGACAAGGAGGGTTAAAATATGATCATCTGTCTTAAACATAATTTATAAAGTTTCAAAGTTTCCCTAGTGCTATTGTAATTGCCAAAATAAAGCCACCTTGGTTGGTCAAGTCCATTCTGTTTGTTCTCACACTTGCTACAGGTGCTATGTTCACAATTAATTGCTCTGGGCAATGGTGAGGAGTAACAGAAGGCAAAAAAAATGTCTGAGGAGCTTACATTTTGAAAGCCACCATATTATTTTTTTCCTTCTGTTGTAGCATGAAGGATTATGCATTGTGACTCAGAAAAAATGCAAAGGTACAAGTAGTTCATGTAACAATTTTAATGCATCCCCATATTATTCATTTCCTTCCAATCTGTGATACTACAGAACCAAAATATTTAATTTGGTAAGATGGCATTAATGCAAAAAGCTAGACTTTTTTTATAATGATATTTTCATATTTTTTAGGGTTTTTGTCTGCATTGTTGTTGACTAATCCTACGTCATCATCTGAAAATTATCAAAAATTTATTTCCTAATTTCAGTGTATTTTACTAACTATACAGAGAATCTACTTAGAGACACACTTATGCAGTATTTTGTGTCCTGACCTTGATAATATATATGTGAGTTATTGAAATACAAAGTAATAATAATTAAAGTAATGGCTCTAACATTAAAGGTTCAGACTTCTATTAAAATGATACATTGTTTTATTTGATAATATCACATATTTGATAATCAAACCATGTTTGTTGATGTAATCAATAAAATTTTAAACAATTGATTAGACATATTAGTCTGTAACAGTACTGAGTGCAGAGTATTGGATTATGTAGTGTACAATGCTGTCAGAAAAGAAGCTTTGGAACAAGGAACTTTTTCTTGGAAGTAACTAATTTTTTTATATTTCTGAATCCCCAAATTATATTACAAATCAATTGCCATGATCCAAGAACATAGTTAGAGCATCTAAATTGACATTAGAACATGTTCCTTTTCAGCACCTGCCCATTAATGTGAAATACTTAAGTACATGTCAGAGTAACTGACATCATGGAATGGGAACCAAAAGCAGCCACTTGGGAAGCTATGGACTATAAAAAATCTCAACTTCTAGAAGACCTTAAAACTGGTAGGAAATATGATGCCTCCTGTGGAAGGGGATGAGACCTTTGCATGTGTAGAATCTTGGTGTGTTTCAACCTCAGACTATATACTACTATCCATCATCAGAGTAGTCGGGAGCAAATCGTGTGAAAGTAAGGGTATGGTAGCTCTAACCTCTTTTTAGATGATACGTTCACTGTGTCTGTGGATTCATGGAGGTTTGTTACGAAATATGTATTTGATCAAGCTCATTTGCCTTACAAGGAGAACAGCTTTTAATTCTGGAATTATAGCTAAATTCAGGCATAAATCAGAATTACTTTCACTGAGACAGTGCTCTAGGCATCCTGCGTCAGAATGTAGAATTTAAAATGATGAAAGATGCATCATGATCTTTTCCGTATGATATAGTTTGATTCTCTGATGTCTCCTGTTGTTTTGAAGCTTTTTGAGGAATCCATCAAGAGAAGTCTAAAAAAACCTGACTACAGTACTTAATTAAAAGATTTTCACTGAATGTGATGTTTTTTGAAATGTTTATATACATCTCACATTTCACCAGAATCGCAGCCTACGGTAGCTAGTTGCAGGAGTAGTTGCATTTTTCAAGTTTATAAACAGCTGACACCTCTGTGATACTAATTATCCAATGCAGAATGGATGTTTCTAACTTCACTACAAATGAATGAAATTGCTGTGCTGGTAATTCAAATGTTCACGATCTGTTTCTTAAATTTAGAAGACACTTATCCTGTCATGCTTGATTTGATTCACTGCTGTGTTTTGAGTGAGGAGATGTGTAGTTGTATAAACTGCAAAAGTGAGCAAGAATCACTAAGGATATCAGATGTGTTCATTGAAAAATATTCATTTATTTTCCATAAACAGAGGTAAAAGTCGTTGCTACATGAGCAGGTCCAACAAAGCTTCCCTCCTTCCTTCCTTCTTTGATTCTCTTAGAAATGTTTATTTGTTACTGTTTTGTCTCAGTGTATTTGTCCAAGTGAAATGCCACAGGAGAGAGATAATATCTAATTATTTGTTTGGCAGAAAATAATTTCTGTTAAAGTGGGAACAAAAGGCATAATTCCTACCACATCATCTTTAATAAATCTTAAAATATTACAAAGACTCTTGGAATGTTATGAACCAGCTTTTAATGTGTGCTTTTCTCTTAGGGCAGAAACTTGCACTAGGGAAAAAAATACCCAACTCCTTCTGCACCGTTGCAACAGTTTCACAGATGATGGTTTGCTTTGAATTTGCATTGGAAAGAAATTTATATTACCAACACTCTGACTGTATATGAATTCTGATCTAGTTTGCTAATTAGGAGTTAGTGTGGTTACATATGTATATATGTTCAAGAGGAGTCTGTTATCTTTATACATTACTATTCTCAGGAATTTATGCTTTTTACTAACATCACTGATTTCTTTGTACATCTTTCAAGGAGCACAAGCATAATCTTCAGAGTATAAGAATAGTGAAGATTACTTTTTTTCCTCCCTCTTCCTTATTACAATCACCATCATAACAGCTTCCTGGTTTACTGGTCCTATTATTGTTACAGTCTCTGTCAAAGAAATAAGAGTGGAATTTTAATGCCAATGCAGGCTGTGAAACGGTAAATGGTTGTCTGACTGAGTTACTGGAATGTGATGTGTTAGGTCTGGAATGCACTTATGGGTTCTCCAACCTATAATAGAAAAGGAGAATGGAAATTAAACGAACAACGCTGAATAGGGCAGAACAAGATATTTGACTATTAGTAGTGGGGGGCTAAGAAATTCGTTTTTGGGATGGGAAGGGGTTTTTTTTAACTTTTCCTATTTTTTCTTCCCCCTAGAAACTATGTTGTGCAAGCTAATGAATTTACCAGCAGGCCTCCCTAAGAATGGTAGCAAAAACCGTGCCATGGGAACACAAGAAACAACAGGTAAAAATAAAAAATATACTCATATACTTTGTAATTATTTCAATTATAGTAATGGATGAATTTGGCCTATGAAATGAATTAAGCTAGTGCATTTGTATTATTCCCTAACATCTTCTCAGTAACATCTGAATAATTTTATCTGATATTTTTACTCTTGCTGTATGTTGAGAGATATGTTTAGTTTGCTATTATTACTAATCAAGTACTCAAGGTCTGTTACTATTGAACTATATATATCTGTAATAAAATAATTGCAGTTATTAGGGTTACTTCTGTTTTAACAAAATTATAATTCAGATGAATTCAGGCATTTCTTACAATTCTGTTCTGACTCGGTAACACTCATTGATTTTTAAGAAATTATCATTTGGTTCCAGGTGCATAGACACTTGCTTCATCTAATTTAATGTATTTAAATGGTTGAAAGAGTTCTGCAAGTGTTGCTTGCCTTGTACTTGTATGTTCTACAATTTAATGCCATTTCTGCAGTTTATACCATGACATGGTTTCAGAGTGTTTAATATAGTATTGCTTTGTCTTAGACATTCTGAATGGGTTTGTGTAATACTGTCAGCAGTTTTTCTTCCTCAGCTTTTCTGTCTTTCCAGTCTTTTTCTGCTTTTGTGAGGTACACTTTATTAACTGTCCATTTTGAAACACATCAAAACAACAAGACTTTATAATCTTAATCTTTGAGTACAAACTACACTTTGCCTGCTCCGATTCAGTTCTCCGTATTTTTGAGGTTTAGAAGAATTACAGCCAAAGCACTATTGATATTATTTATATAAGTTTTTTGGCTTCAGTCATGTAACTGTCACAAGGACAAGGATTGCAGCAAATGTGCTGTTCTTCAGCATTGGTAAAGGAAAAAGTGTGCACTTAGAGGAGTCCTGGGAGATGTGTTATCTGTGGATGGACCCTCTGTGATTTCCCCACTCTAATCTCAGGTGAAGATTAAAAAAGCATAAATGACACTTCGCTGTGAAATTCAGTACTTCAGTGAATGTGATTTGACAGTCGTCTCTATGAAAGAGCAGATGGTGGAAGAATACTCTGAGGTGGATTCTTTTCTTTCCCTCCAGTAGATTCTTTCATTCCAGTGAATAATTGATGCAGAAGGATTGTATGAGAGCAAAACAAAGCTTTATTATTTTCAGAGGAGGTTGAATACTATTTAAAAAGTTTGTTATCAGCAATTTTAAAGAACATTTGGGCAAAAGAATAAAGGCTATTGATGTTTATGACTGTGTGCTCTGTTATTTTCAAACTCTTGCTGTCAGCTAAAGGTGACATCCCATATATATATGTGCACACGCGTGTGTGTGTGTAGGCATATAAGGAACTCAGAGTTTATTGTCTGTCCAGGTAATGTTTTAACAATTATTAACAATAAAGGGAAGACAATAGTCACCTGTTATCACAGCTATATCTGGCTGGGGCAACAAGTCCAGCCCAACCCCGGGACCTGACACTGTTGGGTCAGGTCATCATAAAGCCTATGGCTATGTGCTAGGAATGGCAAAAGTCAAATTTACAGGGCTGCATCTCATGTGAGACTGTGCCTAACTGACTCCTTCTGTCATTTGAAGCAGCCATGACCACAGAGAGAAGGGAATTANCAGGGATCTCTTTATCTAGACAAATAGACTGCTTTTAGACAGCCAGTGTTACACCATTTATGCTTCAAATCACATGCTGTTCCCAACTCAGTATTTTAATGCTACCACATACCTCTGTACTTAGCCAAATTTTGCAGCTCTAATGTATAAAATACAAAGCAAGTTTTTATTTAAAACTTTCCTAGTGTTCTTTTTTGTAACTGTGTACCTTCATGAGACTAAGGGTAGATGTTTATTCAAAAGAAACAGAGTTTTGTGCAAAACCTCACAAAACATAAAACTTGAGCAAGTTCTATTAATAAGTTAGAACATGAAAGAATGATCGAATTATTCTCTCTAAAATGGAAATGTTAGGCAATTATGAGTTAAAATAGACACTGCACAAAAGCATCTGCTCTAAAATAAGTGGATTTAATGAAACAGAATCACAGGATGCTTGGGCCATTCTGAGTATGGAAAAAATATAGTATTTTCAGGATCACTTAAATGATCCTGAGTGAAAAACATTCTATGTCTGAACAAGGGGAAAAATAATATCTTCTTTTGCAATGAAGCAGCAAATCAGACAAACATTAAGTTGTATTGAATGTTGATGTACAGTTTCTCTTCTCAGCAGAAGGATCTATTTGGGTATATACTTAGTACTTGCCATTATCGTTGATGACTGTTATCAAAGGTAAGATTATTTTTTTTTTAATGTACAAGTATATGACATTTTTAGGGATGATAAATAAAAAAAATTATATCATGATCATGTGATATTATATTTCAGGAAAAAAGAACAAATCACTGAATATAATAGCAAAGGTGTTCTCACCATCTTTCATGTGTCTGAGTATAGAGCAGTGTTTTATAGCTGAAGAAAAGAAAGTCTTTCAGCTTTTAACTAGCTCTTTAAGGTTTGGGGCTTTGGGGTTTTTTTTTTAGCATCCAGCTTGAAAGACTTTCTTTAGTTTTGCCCTTGTCCGCGTGAATTGCCGGTGAATTTTCTGCCTTGTTATACAAAGTGTTTTTTAAAATGTTCAAAATGGGATGGCCTTTTAAAGTGCACACCCTGCTGCTTTCTGAGGAGGAGGGTAAAGTTTCATTTTTAATACCACTGAAATTTGGTTGGAGCCACTGCTTTTTGCAATGTGCCTGCAAGCACAGGACACTGCTGTGTAACCATGAATTCTGCACAGCTGTAAGTTACTACCAATCAGAATTATACTACCATTATAGTAATGCTAAGCTGAGGGGTTTTGCAGTCCATTTCTATACAATTCTGTCCTTCAGACTGCAGTTAGACCTCGTTTTAAGCAAATGTCATGACCCATGATGCCACAGTGTGGTTAGGATATGCAAATATTGACTTTTTAATTGAGATCACTTTATCAATGTTAAAATATTTATATGCATTTGATTATTCATTTATCCTCCTGTAGTATTTCTTGTTTAGGCAAAGCCATACATATTTAATTATTTCAAGTTTGCTTGATGAATCAGTCCCTCCAAACTGGTAATTAATTTAGATGGCATTCTCTGAACTCTGAACTCCCTGTAATACATCATTGTTTTGCTGCTGCACTTGCATAGAAAAGCAGAGATTTGGCAATGCCACATAAACAGAAACTGTTGATCATCCCTGCATGATTCCTGTGTATATACAACCAAATCTGACTGTAGCTTTACTGCATCCAATAGCATGGATGTTCAAAATAAAAAAGGTCAAACTCAACTGAAATCTAAAATATTTTGTATGGAAATAATTAGTTATTATTCCTAAAGGAATGACCCTTAAAAATGTCAGGCTTTGCTGATTGATGTCAATCTTTTATAAAAAGAGGTAGGGGTCTGAACGATGCTTAGTTTCTGAAAGACTCGTTAAAAATGCACCCTAATTCAGGCTAAGCTGTGATCTCAGTTCCTGCACATGCTAGAGTATCTGTCTGTATGAAAGAAACACACTGTGAGAACCCCAGAAACAGGAAAAACTCTGAAAACTTTCCTTTAGTTATCATCTTACCAATGAAGAATCCAGCTGGGAGACACAGATCTTTGGGAATTAGAGAAATACAGCTGGATCTTTATAGATCCAAGCACAGATCTCTGTCCCAAAGCAGCATGATTAAAATCAATGGGTTTGGGTTTCTGCAGGTATTTGTTTTTACATGCTACATCTTTAAAAGACCTGCAAGAATAGAAATTGCACCATTCCGTAAGTGCTTCACTGTTTTTCAAATGTAAAAATAATAATAAAAAAATTAATTCTCAGGCACCATTACTTCCACTGCTTATAGGGGTATTCTGATAAGCATTTTGGTAATTTTGTCTTCCTGTCAGTCACTCTCTAGTACAAGGAAGACAACACTTTTTTTTACCTTACTATGAACCTCTAATGTACGAAGTCATCTAATCCTTTCTGGCTTCTTCGTGTGAACAAAAGGTAGCAGAACACTACAGATAAAAGGGGTATAGAAGAAACTTTTGCTTCTATAATAGCTATCTTCATGAAAATAAAGAAGCCATTTTACAATTGCAAGTGGATGCTAGATTGCATGACCTGCAAAGGGGTGAAATAGAAGCAGTTCTCTCTTCACAAACCTTTCTTAATCTATTGAGGAAATGAATTGGAAATGCAAGGAGACAGAGCATGCAGTTGCCTGTACGGTACCACATATCCTGTGATGTACCAGTAAACACATTCACTATCAGATTTTTTTGGTCTGCTAGAATATTACAATGTTTTGTGTAAAGGGATTTTTTTGTTTGTTCTAAAAACATTGGTTTCTTGATGTATTTTACTGCTTACTGGCTATTTTACAATACCATTGAAATCTCTCAGCTGAGCTTTTAATTGTATTGGGTGCAGTATATATATATATGTGTGTGTATATATTATTATATGTATCTGAATATATGTTAGGAAAACACAGGCTGCTTCTTCCTCTGTAGAATGTGCAGCCAAGGAATGTCTTATTGTGAACATTTAACTCACAGCAAAACTCTCAGTACTCTTGCTGCATAAACCATCAGCAGACATACTGGTATACAGGAAATACTGTTCCCATTTTAAACACAGTGAACTTAAGATGCCAAAAGCTTTGCCATAAAAGCACTGATGAAAAGAATCAAGTGTTTTTTTTCTTCAATGCTGCAATGAAATACTTATAGTCCAAGGCCATTCTTTCTGTATTTATGGAATCTATATGAGAGAAAAGCATCATCCATTTATCTTTACCGCTTCCATCCACATATGAATGTTGTTACAAATTAGATGAGAAAGCTACTGTTTTGCATTTGCAATCAGCTTACCTGACAGTTTTATTGTGACACTGTGGTAATTGTATTTTGAATGTATATTCCATCCGTTTCATACTTTTGTCTCTTTACCCTCAAGGAGAGGGAAATCACACTGACAGACTTACCAGCCATTCTTGGTGTTATCGCGACTAGTTATAATGCTCTGTAGGGGATTTTCTTCTTCATGAATTTTCAAAATCTAATAGTTTGTTGTTTAGTAAGACTTTACAAAATCTGCCAGGTGGCTGTTCTGTTCTTGTCTCAGAGCTTTGGTTATCTTTCTAAGAACTCATAAATGTCTAAATGTATCCAGACTTCAGTAAATAAAACCACGGAGCCTTATCGTTGGGATAATCTTTGCAAACATTGTATGATCTCTTGTGACCCATAAACGTGCATGCTGTAAAATAACGTCTTACTATTACTTCTCCGTGCAGGTTCCCTGCAGTTATACTTTTAAAGTAAGGTTTCATTTTATATGTATGTGAGTATCTGCCTGCACAGATGAATTGTGTGTGAACAGCAAAGCCATAGAATGAATTAAATAACATTTATCATGTACTTTCAATTGATTTGCTTCCAATTTATCCATTAATCCATTTCAAGAGGTACCTCTGAGACTATCTTTTTAAAACTACATATTAATGTGCAGATTTATTAAGGATGTGAGACATACTGTAACCACATTTAGATTCAGATTGGTGACTGAGGGCAAGAAAAAATGGTAGGGAAGGCACAGCTGTGTCTAGGTTTTCCAGAGAGAGGTTTTCAGGCATTTTGGGTGGTAAAAGAGAAATAAACAGTATGAGTCTTTCTGGGATCAAAAGCAATTTTAATATCAAAACATTTGGTATGGGGACCCAAACCCACAGCAACAACAAAACCTGAGGCATGCTGGAGGAGCTTGTACAGCAATTGCCTTGAAAAGCGTTTTATAAATGGCTTAATTATATTGCCCTCTGCTGGGATTATAGAAGATTGCAGCCTCAAGCTTAGAACATAGAGAAAAAAATAATACTCCAGAAGAAGACCCATGAACTGGAAATAGGTTGTTATATACTGCTCAGCAGCATGTTACTGGATTTGGAATCCAAATGGGTTTTTGGGCTTTCTTCTGCCTTTCCTTAGAGAAAAATCTTTATAAATGAGAAAAATGCAGAGTTAAACTTGCCACGAATATGGATTTTACAGTGTATTCTTGAATTTATGAGAACAGAAAAAAGAATAATCCCAGAGTTATGCAGGCAGATAAGGTTATGAGTGATGAGAGAACTGTTGTGGGAAATTGTGAGGAACAGATCTACTGGGCTGTGTGACACAGACCTTTTTGGGGGGATTGCATTGAAAATGATGGATGCATTTGAAAAAAAAAAAAAAAAGAAAAAAATTGTCCCCACTGAAATGTCTTGGGATTTTTTTTTTCCCTTTTATTCAGGATTTCACTTCAGATAATTGTTCCCATTAAAGCTTCAGGTCATTATTCAATGTGTACCTCATGTTCCTGAAGTCAATGTAAGAAATGAATCTTGCTTATATGTATTCATATCTTAAAACAAGGTAGGCATTTAAACGTTTGGTTGATCTTGTAAAAACAGTAAAATTTTCAGAGTTTCCCCAGTCTTGTTTGGGTGCCTAAATTCTTCCTCCATCATGTTGGCTAGATGGTTTTGCAGCCACAGATGTCAACCGTTAGGAAACCCAAGGCCCAAGAAATTGATGTGGAAGGAGGGTCATCTGAAAGTGAATGGGGGACACTGTACCAATAGCACTTCCATTATCTTTCCACCATCATCTATCTTACATTCCTAGAAACCTGTGGTAGTACAACAGCTGATGTTACAGTCAAACTAAAGCATTTACAGGGTTTTCTTGTGTATCAGTTTTAGAAGAAAAAAAAAATTTACTGAGCTTAACACAAGTAATATTAGCATAACTGGCAATATGTGTACCTGGAAAAATGGATTGCATCGAACAACCATGAAAAATAGCAGAAACTTCTGAAAAGATGGGACAGGAAGAGATCTCTCAGAGCAAAATAAATGGACCTTCTCATATGTTCAATGCCAAGCAAGACTTGATGATACGGTGCAGCAAAAATGCACAGTGAAAGAGGTCAGCAAACTAACAGATAGTTTCTATTACCCTGAGACTGGTTAGTCCTGTTATCACGGCTTTGGTTGAATGAGTTTTATTTTTGACCTGAAACATCAGTCAGGAAACACCAGTAAGAAATGTACCATGATGCTAACACTATTGATGTGGTTTTGACATGGGCAGATTGAGCTAATGTGTTCAAAAAATAGTTTTTCATGCAGTTTTGAAAGGACTTGATTACTTTATAGTTGAGTTCACCAATTTTTGCATGCTGGAATAATTCCTAAAAGAAAACTTTCTTTCCAAATAAAGAATTGGAGAAAATGTAAATAATTCATGACAGCAAATTTTGTGTAAAAGATAAGGATTAGGTCAGGGCTCTTTGGTCTTGTAAGATGCACTGGCAGTAGTTTTATTCCAGCCACTTCATTCGTGGTTTTCAGTTTCTCCTTCAACAAGGTCATTCCACACTTTGAAAATCATAAGGAAACAATGATGTGATGGTTCTTAAGAACTAAGCTGATAACCCAGGTTAGCTCCTTTATTTACTGTATTTTCCACAAATAAGTCACCTGAATGTTTCTAGCTGAACAAATATTTATAACTGCTCTTTCTTCCTAAAAATATTTAGCTGTCCTGTACTTCCATCCATACTTGCTTTACCAACTCTGTGAAACTGTTGAGAGTCAAAAAGGTTTTGACTAAATCTGCTTTGTTTTTATTCAGTAGCTTTCAATTCCAGAAGCATTACTGAGAAGCAAAGAAAAGACAACTAGAAAAGCCAAAGAGTTTTTCTGTGCTTGAATTTGTTACAGAGCAAGTCACGCTTCTGGAAAATGTGCAGGGAGTTTGCACCTTGAGAATCTGAAACCCACTGTGAAGCACCATTTCTTGATTTCACTTTCAGGATTATGAGGACCTCTCTTTGGGAACTCCTATCCTATGCCTCACCAGTAAGGGTAAGCTGCTACCATAAGTCTCTCCCTTCCTGGAAGAAACCATTTACATATTTAGTTATGCTCATCTTGTCTGAAGTGCTGAATGCTGCCATTTGTGACTTTGAATGAATGACATAGGAAGTTGGGAGGACTCGTATATTTTTAAGGAAGCTGTATTGATACTGTTTTTATCTTAGTGTTTCACGAAGTATGTTTTGATGGCTGTGATATCACTTAAGAACATGTTACTATGCATTACGTATTTATTTAATGCGTCAGAACTAGAAACGTGTTTTGAAAGTTCTTCTGCCCTTAGAACAATTTAGAAGGACACATTACAAAATTTACTGTAGTGAGCTGTTCACAAAAATATAAGGGATTCCTGCAAAATTGGGATTTAACACCAAAAATACAGAACTAGTTAGGTATTCCTAATTACATAGTTAGAAGTTTCCATAAGCAACTTATCTTCTAAAATGAGGGCAGTGGAGAAACAAAAGAATGTATTTCTTCTTTGCTACTTGAATAAGAATTAAGAAGCTACTGGAAATAAACTGGTGTGTAAAAGAACACTGACTTCAACTGGCTAAGAGACAATGATTAAAAAATAAAGAACAACTTTGTTTTACTTTTCTATTTACACTGCTCTTCTATTTCCCGTTTTCCATTTTGAGGTAAGCTTTGTGCTGGACACTGATAAAATTATAGAACAGTATTCAGTCTATTTAATATAATACTAAACTTAATTTTTATAATTAATTTTTGTTTTGGAAAATAATACGTAGTGCTGTTCATCAATGTGTGTCACTTCAGTAGTTTTACAACAAAAGGTTTTATATGAATAAGTGCATTCATGTATGCTTTTTATTTAAAAAAAACAAACAACCCACATAGTAATAAAATGTCTTTAGAAATGCACTGCATGATGTATCTATGCAGAGCTGGAGAAATCTCCAGTGATTTGCAGCATCAAAGGTCACTTTTTCTTCTGACAGCCTAGTGACCTTTGCATTAATGTTCCATTCTATGGATTTGCATAAATTATTTAGTTGTATGGTTAAGTAATGAGAGCGAAGTTAATATAAAATGCTGGGTTTTGTAAAAGAGAGATTTGTTTGTGAGGGATAAAAAAGCTGGTTTTGGAAACATCTGCTACTCATGTTCCCCAAAAATATAAATGACACCTTCTTATTTGTCACATACCAATATAGAGCATACACACAGAGGTATTTTAAACAGTATGACATAATGAATAAATGGTAAAATATATAAATATAAACAAGAATAAAAACAAGGTAATTGATAGGAATGGTTGGACTCGATGATCCGATGGGTATCTTCCAACCTGGTGATTCTATGATTCTATGATATTAAATATGCCTTTTAGGACACTGAGTTTGGTGAAGATAAGAAAAAATGGCCTATTCAGTAATTGAGATGCTGAAGAGAATGGACTATGTGAATGCTAGTTAGTGCATAGTTTAGATATGCTGATATGTGCATGAGATAGAGGTGTGCATTTGTCACCATTATCATTCTTGGGATCTGAGTATTTTTTAGCAGTTTTAAGTAGCTGCTTTAAAAGTGATGCGCTAATTTTGAAATAGTTTGAACAGTTTAATGGAGGTTGTGTATGCAGAGCTAAGAGGAAAATTTGTTGGGTTTTCATATGCCTAAGAATAATCTTTTTTTTATCTGGTGCCTATATACTCTGGTCCTTTACAGTACTAGGAATCTTCTTGTTGTATTTTAACTTGATTCCAAATTATTTTAAGTCAGTAATAAACTTGCCATAAAGTTGAAAGACATTTGGCTTATCATCCATTTCCAGGACATAATTCTTATTAATTTATTTATAGAGATGGGGGAAAGTTTTATATTTATTGTTTATAATATAGAGAGGAATGTGACTATTTTATGAAAAACTAATTTAATTAAAGATTTTTTTCATTACTTTTTTTTTCCCCCACATGTGAGGTGATTCCAGGTTTTCACCAATGAAAATAAGTGGGAAATAATATTCAACAATTTTCTCTGTTGTAAAAATGTTATGGCTGTAGATTAACCCATGTCTTCAGAGATAAACCGAAACACAGCTGAGCGGTCTTTCATGCAAAATTGAGGTGCAAACTTCAGACTATTGTTGATTGGATATATTTCACCACATGGGAATTCTGACTGAAAAACGATGAACTGAAATAATTTGCCTCCTTTTTTCTTCTTCTTTATTGTCAGTTTGTAAAAGTATGTGTCTTGAAAGAGTTTTCACTGGAAAGCTTTCTTAATATGAGATATAATTTCTCATCTAAATGTAAAAAAGGAGCCACCCAAATTCAAGGTACTTCAGAGAGGCACTTCAGAGTCTTGCACTTGTATCTAAGATAAGAAACCTAGCCACTAATGAAACTTATGAGAGATTCTGACTTTTCCAGATGCAAAATATAGAAACATTAGCCTCATCTCTTCCCCTTCACATTCCGCAGGTGGTGATGAAACAACTTAACACACCAACCTTATAAGGAGATCCTGAAAACACCATAGAAAAAAGAAAACTCAAAACACTAGCACAACTGCTTCCCCTAATTCACCTTTAAGTTGTTTTTTTCAGTGATAAAATGATCTTTCATTAAGAGAAATACTTATTAAAGCCTCCTCTTCCTTCCCCACCTCCATCCCAGTCTAACAGGACATTTCCTTAAGGCAACAGAAGGAAATGCACCCAGGACGACTTCTATTTTTATTTTTTTATTTCAGAAATCAAAAAGACTGCTAATGAGTTCTTTCCTCTGAAAATGAGCTCATTACTGTTCATTTTCTTCTGCTTTTAATCTGTTAATCAAGTGTGTGCTGTCTTTAAAATTTTCAAAAAGCATTTCAGGAATCTGTAACAAAAGCAAAGTTAAAAAATAGACTCCAGCTAATGAGAAACAGTCATGCGTCAGTCACGAAGGCAGGAGTTTAATTATTGAAGAGAGAAAAACAGGGATGACCCACAGATCAAAGTAGTGAATTGGGAAAACAAATATGAAATTGTATAAAGTGAGAGAAAAAGGAAAACTGAGAAACCACAGATATTAAATCTGTCAAATGAAATGCACAACAAACTACATTTTAGTACAAATGTAATTTCCTGATGCAACGTACTTTGGTCAGGCTGAAATTACTTGTAATATTATAATTTACAGATAAAGAATTTAATTTATACAGTGGTAAACTGAAGGATCATTTTTAAATTAATCTGAACTTTAACTGTTCAAGATTTTTCTTGGTCTGCTTGTTATCTCTGCCACACTGTGTCTTGAAGGTAATACTTCATTTTAGAGTATATACTTACATTTAAATATTTTTATTTACCTGTGTGCACTAACAGGATTTCATGGAATGACTTGAAGTTGCTTATCAAGTAACTTAGTAAATTAATTGCAGAGTCAAATGTTAAATCATTCTAAACAGTTCTGTATGTAACAGAATATATCCCCTACTCTCTCTTTTGTTTTTCTGAATATTCCTCAGGTTTTACGTATTTTCATCAAATTTGGTCTCTATTTTGTCTCCATAAATCAATGAACGTAAAGCAGTTTAGCAGTGTTGCAAATTATGAACTCTCTGCTTTATTACATAAATTAAGACTGTCTTTTGCCAAGCAGTTTAAGAATTCAGAAAGAAACTTTTCTTCCCATATTTCATTTTTCTTGTGCAACATTGCTTTGTGTTATTTCAGGTGACTCAGCATGACTCATGACACTGGAAGCAAAATTTATAACTGAAAAATGGGCTCTGAAACTGTGCAGTTAGCCAAAATGATGGCCTAAAATGGTATCAGAGCCCTTTAAAAATATTAAAATATATGACCTTCAATAAAGCTTTTTATTTGCACTAGACCTTAGCATATAAAATTGGTATAATGGAAACAGATTTCAGTAAGTATTCAGATAGCTATACTCATCCTAATAACAATTCCACAAGGCTCAGCTAGAAGCACATTTTTAACTCATTTTTTAAATTGCATTTGCATAGCACGTTTTGTATGTGTTCTTCAATATATTTGAAAGGGAATTTCCTGTGTTGGATGGGCACAAATAGTGACTGGCATGCTTTTGATATTCATAGAAACACATTAATACTAACCCAAGTAGTAAGAAGTGCAGAATCGTAGCGTAGTTTGTGGACTATATGTGATGTGATAACTATCCTTACAACAAAAGTTAGGGCCATAAAACCTGCAGGTCTGAAATTTTGTGCAGAGCTTTTGTGGTGTCTGCCACAAGTTTGATCTTCCTGGTGATTCTTGGGGTCTTCTCTATTCAGTTTTGAGCAAAAGTGTGTGATAAGTTACTAGGTTTAATTTCCATACCAGATAGTTTATCTATTTGAAAGCTCATTTCTGTACGTATTACGCTATAAACATACAAAGTGATGAAATTGTGCTCAGAAACTGGATTTATTTCTCAATTATTTTCATTTCTGAAATTTTGAAATGTGGGTATTTTATTTTCTCTCCTTTTAAAAATAATTGTATAGCATTGCCTGCCTTCTCTGAGGTATTTTCAACAAACTAATCTGTTAATTTGAAAGTCATGTCGGTTGACAACTAGCCCTGTAAAGGCCTAGAAAATATATTTTAAAAAATTCATCTCTCATGCACTTTCATGTGCAGATTAGCTACTATTGCTGCCTTTCAGCTCATCTTAATATCAGGGCTTCTGCATACTAAGCATGCACTTAGTTACTGATTACTGAAAGAGCCTGGAAGTGATGATCCTCTTCCTGTTGGAGAGCTGCAGAGTGACATGTATCCTGTATCATCTAAGAATTTTGATAGCTTCTGTATTTCCAAGGTTCTAAAATAGACTCTTAACTCATACTTGCTCAAGGGCAATGTGACTTCTCAACCCCTTCTGCTAAAAGTCATGATGTAATTGAACATCATAGTGATAAAATAAGACATTACGGTCTATGACAGAACAATACAAAGGGCATAAAACTTCAGAGCCTGGATTCTAGTAGATTCATGGGGAGGTAATGATTCAGTGATTTATGTGATTGAGAGTAAACACATTTTACATTCTTTTACTTCACATGGAAAAACACGTTTTGCATCCGCTCTGCTACACGTGAGTATCTAGGATGCTGCAGATGAAATTCCTATGGCCTGGAATAGTGAATTTCACTTGTGAGCTCATTTTTAACCAGAAAAATAAATATTTTTGAAATAAAGAATATTTCTAAAGAGGATAAAGTAAGTGCTCTCTTTGGCTTCTGAAGAGAATTGAAGTTGTCAGTTTAATTCTGGATTGAAAAAAAGAAACAAATTCAGTTTAAAACTGGCTTTTGAGAGAGATTCCTGTTTTGAACCCTTCAAGCTTAATGTTGAAAGAGGGATAAATGTAGATATAGTTGAATATAAAACAGCTGAGAGGATTTGTTAGACGTGATTTGTAAACTTTAAAGAACGGAAACAATCTTATATTCACAAAGTGAAATGAGAAACAGCAATAAGAAATGCTTAATACTATGTATTTTTATAAAGAATTATACATGTCCTTTTAGATAAATGTTTAAGATAATCTTAATTTGTCACAAAAAAAGGTTATGAATTGATTCCAGTCATATAAAATAAAGATTACAGTAAACATGCAGACTTGAGGTTTTCTGGCTGACTACTTAAAGGTCAACATCTAGATTATAATTTTCCAACCAAGATTTGTTATCCTTGCTGCTTTTTTAAAATCAAGCTTGTTTAGTTTGAGATACTAAGATATTCTTTCAAGCTCTAAGTACACTCTTATTTCTGAATGGTGGTTTGATTTATTTAAATATGTTAGGCACCTAGTTTGACCTTTGTCTTCCCATTTCCTTTTGTTGATTTAGGATCCACATTTTCTCTTTCCAGTGATTTTGGCACCCAGGTTGAAATACTGGATGCGTACGGTTAGGCTGAGCAAAATAGATGTAAGTTGCTAAAAGAAAAGATGCTTTCTTCCTTATGTAAATCTGCTGAGCTGAGCAATAGTGGTGCTTTCTTCTGAGATTTTCCATTTGGTAGCGCAGCTGATTTCCAGCCATTCCTATTTTTCATGCAGTATGAGTTCAGTCCTGAGCTCATACATCACTGACCACATGCTAAAAATGGAATTCCATTTACATTTAATATATCTTCATCCCATTTCTTCTTTCTGGAAGGCTTGTTAGGCTCACATCCTCTTCCTAGCAATCCTCCTCCTTTATTCATGTGGGGCGCATTCTAAAAGCATGGATATAATTCTCGGTTCTCTCCTTCTCCCCTCAATGTATAATTGTGTGTTGGGCTGTTGAAGAGACTTAATAGCCCTCTCAATGTTCAGACAAATACTTTCTCTAAAGATATATATGCCTAATTAACAAAAGTGTGGCACTTCAGCATCATGTATCATCTGAGAATCGCCCAGTTAAAAATAACACAAAAAAAGACATGAATTGTGATGTCATTTACCCCTTTTCTGTCTTATTTTGATACTGGTAGAAGGAGTTGTCTATCTTTACTTGAAGCTTGTGTTAAAAACATAAAAGAAATGAGGGGAAAATCTTACAGTTTAAAGATGACATAGATTTTCAAGGCATAACGATGAGATTATTGACAACCTTTATGCAATTCTGGTTTTTTGTTTTTCTTTTCAAATCAGTCAGTGTGGGTTATTGGAGTTTCGTCTTCTGGAGCCTTACTGAGCCATAGCTGTTTTGTAGGCTAATAACGGATGCCAAATGGCAATCAAAGGTAAGAGCATAATTCCTGGCTTTTTGTCAAAAGCTGTCTCTCAAAGCCCATTTTGCCTATAAACTTCGTTTACTGTAGCGATTAATGAGTATTTACACTTAACGCAGTAAAGATTTACTTGAATAGTAGATGTGGTTGGTAGATATAGTATGTGGAATGTTCAGATTTGCATGGATTTTATGCTTTGCAGCAGAGGTGATTTACACTGCAAGAAATGTTCCAGACCTATCTAGGTGTAATTATGAATCATAGAATCATAGAATAACCAGGTTGGAAGAGACCCAACGGATCATCGAGTCCAACCATT